>JAADXL010000616.1:0-20800 GCA_023337755.1 Pythium aristosporum | reverse complement strand
TGAGATGGACCCGCGACTCCACGTCCCCGAGCAAGAGCGTGTCGAGTATGTGTGCGGCTGCGGCTTTTGTCCCAACGGCACGGCCGCCTATCCGCTGTGCGCGGCCGTCACGATCCGCCGCATGATGCGCAGCTTTGGCGACCGCGCCACGAAGTCGGCCGCCGGCCACATCTCGCGGCGCCAGAACGCGTGCGGCCACCGCGACACGATGGTGTTTGGTGGCCGCTCGCGCGTGTAATCGACATGGCCAGGAGACGTGAACCACACGAGTTTCTTTCTCAGCGACTTCGGTCGTCCGCGAGCCCACCCAACTGTGTCGGCTTGCCTCTTCCCCTCGCCGCTTCGACTATCGACTTTCGACTTTCGACGGTGCTTGTCCGCCACGCCACGGAACGCACCCATTCGTATTGTACTCATCTTCTGTACTTCTGTATTGCTCTCCACGTTCCACGTTCCACGCCCCGTGCCGTTTACTGCATGTCGTGCATGCCTTCTTCATTATTATTAATTCATACTAGTAGACGTGAGATTCCAACCACATGAAAAATCTTTTGGCACGTACGGAGTGACGACCTGTTAACCCTTTACTGGTTAATTAATGTACCTTGCCTTGGAATCTGGGTTTGATTGACTGGTTGATCAACTATGTAGACGACTCGATCGGCGGTATGGAGTATGGAGAGGGAAAACAGTGCGTGGATGCATGCACACCAAGAAGTCACCGCAACTGGAAGTATGACAGCAGCACGATCACGACAGCAGGTGAGAATTACAACTATTGATTGTATGGACAAGGAGACGAAACTCCAACGCGTGGTGAACTCGACTTTGGTAAAGTGGCCGTACATTACATTTAGCGAAAGCATTGGATGACGGTCAACGTACCGAAGCAACCACGCGGGTGCAGAATGGCGACAGCAGCGATACACTCAAGTCTGCACAATGTTCACCCAATTAGTTGTCTTCCGCGTCGCCCAGGCGCGGCTTCTTGGCCGGCGGCTGATCTTCCAATCGGGAGCGAGGCACCGCCGTGGACGACAACGGCGAAGGCGTCGATTGCTGAGACGGAGACGGCGGCGCCGGCGGTGGCGGAGTGCTGGGCAATGTGGGCAAGACCACAAAGCTCGCAAGCGTTGGGAACTCGCTCGCCTTGACGACGCCACGCAGCGCCGAGAGCACGGCCTCGTCCTTGAGCAGCGTGATCGTGTGCCCGCCGCGGCGGCGTTGTAGCTTCTCCAACATGAGCAAAATCTCGTCCACGTCCTTGGACATGTCGCTTCCGGTTTGGAGGATCACAAGCATGTAGTTCTTGACGGCGTCAGTGCTCTTGTCCACCCAGTTCGACAAGACTGCCAATGCAAACTCGTCGTGGGGCGATTGGAGCTTAAACATGGTTTGCAGCATGCTGGCATCGGGTGTGAAATGGACCAGGCACTTGAGCAGCCCATTAATCGTCTCGGCATGCTCCTCGGGGTTCACGCACGCGAGCACTTTGCGCGCGGCGCCCATGACGCCCTTCACGGCCGCTGCGGAGTTCGCGGCTTGAGTTTCGACGATGACCAGATCCCACAGCACAAACTGTTCCCACGAGCTCCACGCGAGCGACGCCAACAGCAGCGTCGCGAGCCGCGTCTTCAGGATCGAAAACTCATGGAGAAGAATCCGTGCGCTGATGGACTGGAACGTCACGGGTGTCATGAGCGATATGATCAACTGGATGAGTGCGTCGCTGCGACCGAGAAGCTTGGACAGACTTGGGTGCTCGAGGTTGCGGAACAGATACGGCAGGATGTAGAGTACCGTGGCTTCGACCGCGCCGACTTCGTCCTTGACCGCTGGGGTCGCGGGAGGAACTGATCGCCCCAAGAGAGCAATCGACTGGGCTCGCGCGTCATCAATGTGCTGCGCGAGAGTTAGGTCCTTGATGAGCGTCTGCGCGAGCGACCCGCCCAATGCATCGACAAACGCGTGGTACGGCGCAAGCGTGCCTTCAATACTCTTGCCCTCGCCGCGCGAGCAGCAAAACGCCAAGAGTCGGAAACCGATCGTCACGTCGCGCGCATGCATGGCCAAGAGAAATGGCACAAACAGCTCCTTGGGTTCACTCAGCACTTGGTCGAGCATCGAGTCGAAGACGCCGGCGCACGTTGCTTTCGGCACAATGCTCATGCTGATCTTGGATGACACGACGATCTTCTCAAGCGCGGCATGAAGAAACGACCCGAGCGGTGCCGCAAGTTCTTGTGCGTTGTTTTGACGAATCCACGAGATGAGAATGTCATTTAGCGATTCCAGAAAGCCTTCGGTCGGTCTCGTGCGCGGCTCGGGCATCATATCCTGGAAGCTCTTAAATTCTTCGTGGCCCAACACGAGCAGCTCTGCAGGCACATCGGCCGACTTGCCACCCAAGTCTGACGCAGCGGCGACCATGGAGGCGTCAATGAGAAGCGTGTCAGGTTCTTCACTGTCCACCGCCATACTCTCCCCGTCCGTGGTCTGTTGGTTCACAGGTAGGAAAGACGACGTGCTAAGTGAATCGGTGGACGTTGCTGTCGAACCCATGCTCGAGTCCGAGTGGGACGGGCTGCTTTGCGGATGCACGGGCGACGCCGCCGGGCTGCTGCTAGAGCTACCAGCGCCGATGGGACTACGCATTGGACTCCCATGCGCTGGAGAGGGCGGCACCGGAGACGCCAATCCATTGGGTGAGTGATTGGGACTGGATCCAGCGCCGAGCGCACCAGGCGTGTGAAGTGGCGATTGGGTTTGCGCTTGGACGGCATCCGGGGACGGAAAATGCTCGGGGAAGATGCGATGCAGCTCGCCCTTCAACTCCGATGCGCTTGAGAGCAGGAGCGGGAACGATTGGAGCGGGTGGATGCTGGGCACAACCCCCACTTTAAGCAGCATGGAGAATGCTGTAGACACCCCTTTTTGCATGCTGATTTTGTTGGCCGATGACGCCGCAAACTTCTCGACGGCAAACACGAGAAACTGGATCATTGCGAGCGTCATTTGCGGGTGACTCTTGAGCGACTTGGCCTATGTATGCATGAGTAACATTATTCAAGACACGGTGCGACTGCAGATGCTTGTGTCTGGTTAGACGGACGCACCATGAGCAGCATGGCGGGCTCCACGTTCATGATGGTGTCGGTTGGTTTGAAGTACAGATAATCGAAGAACATTGCGAGCTGCACGCGCGCTAGCACGGTCGGGCTTTTGCTAAAACACATCCAAGCCGTTAGTACTCCGCCATTCTTCTCCTATGAGAAAAAAAGTCCCCAGAAAATGATGTACCATAGGAGATACAGCCATCCGAGAATGTGGTACCGCGGTGTGATCTTCGAACTCAGAATCTGGTTGGAAGGATGGTACACGGCGCACACATATCGCACGAGATCTGGCACGAGCGCGTCCGAACCAGCGTGGGCGAGGAATTGCGAGGCAAACCATTTCTGGTACCGCGTCACAGACCCCAATTGCACCCGCTCCATCATGAACACAAGATGCTCTTCCATTTTCGGCGAGAGCCGGTACGCGAGGTACTTGGCCGGCGTCGGGATCGCCATGAGTTTCGACACGGAAAGCACGGCCGCGTCGTGGTCGCTTTCGTCGCGGACTGCGCGCAACTGCTTCCACAGCGCATTCATTCCGGGAATCTGCTTCCACAAACAATGTCAGCGACTTCCTGGACAGCCCATAAAATAATGATGTAAAAAAAAGACTCACGTCCTTGGCGTCGCTGAGTACGCGCACGACTTCTCGCCCAAGCTGCGCGACGTCGGACTGCCGCCGGTTCCATAGCATCGTGCATAGCTCAATCTCTTGCTGCAAGAGACTCGCGTGGCCGCTGCTGTGGTCCACGGCGATCCGGGCAAACGTGTGGAACACGTACGGAATAAAGCTTGAGCTCGACAGCAGCCACGCCTCGTGCTCGATGAGGATCCGCACGATGGAAGACGCGAGCCAGACTGACGTGCGGCTCGGGTCGCCGCCCGTGAGATGGCGCAACAGCGAGATGATCACTCTGTCAACGCCCGGCACAGTCACGTGCACGAACTCGCGCACTAGCCACAGCAACTGGCTGCGGCACGGCCCCAGCAACTTGACGAATTTCTGCTCAATGAGCTTTTGCAGCAACCCAATGACGTTCTTGTAGTTATCGGCCGCGGCGACGCTCGTGAGAAATCGAAGGTATTGCTTGGCCAACGGCGGCTCCGTGATGATCGCGTAGAGCAGTCCTATGTCCGGCTGGAACGTCAGTGGTGGCGTTGCTCCACCGCCACTGCTGCCTGCTTTCTCCGGCTGCTGCTTGAGAATCGCGAGCGTCGCCGGTTCGTCCTTGCCGGCGATGGTCTTCTGCATGTGGTAAAAGTGCGCGTACCACTTGCGATCCAATTCGTCGGGCACATCGAGCGGTTGATGGCTGACCAGCTTGGAGTGGGGAGTCTGCGCGCTGTGGCCGGGCGACTGGGGCGTTGACGCTGCGCTCGTGGCCGATGACCCCGCGCTTACTTGTTGGGCGGCATTATTGGCCGTGATTGAGCTCGAGGAAGCCGAGGACGGTGGGGGAGGCGGAGGAGGACCAGGAGGTGGAGGAGGAGGGGGCGGTCCGCCCGTATCTCGTCCTGGGGAGCCCTCGTGGTGCTCGCTGGGCGGGGGCGGAGTCGCGGCGTCGTCGCTCATACTCTCTCGGTGGTAGTATCACAGCTTCCGGAGTGCGGGATGTCGGAACGAAGGGGTCCACTGTATGTATCCTATAAAGTACGATATTGTTCTCCAAAAACGGGACTGTCGGGGTTCAATATGGAGTCACTATCTAAAGGTTATTTACCTTGATCTATTGGTCATAATGTTGTTAAAGACGGGTAATCTGTGGAACATTCGCTCCATCTGGGGAGCAGAAATTCCACAACCCAGCAAAAGCGCGGAAAAGCAGGGAGAACGAAGTCGAAGAAGAAGACTCCTTCGGCGGCAACGAGAGAGGAAACGATCGCTCGCTCTCTCCAAGCGCATCTCCGACCACGACGGGACGCTGCGGGTACTGACGGTGGGGAGCGCCGACTGCCGTGAGCGAGCTCTCTTTTTTCTGGGCGCGCACGTCCAGTTCCGATCCGTATTGTGGTCATGGTGAGTCCGCAACGCCGCGCGTCGTCGGCGTCACCAGCGAGTTCGTCATCCGAATCCTCTGCGTCCGAATCGTCGCATTCGAGTGTCTCGACGGCTTGCGACGTAGACATAAAGAATGTGGCCGCGCAGCCGAACCCCGTGCCGGTGGGTCCGCGTGCATGGCGGTTCCTGGATACCGAGGAAACGTGTCACTTTTTCAATACCGAGATCGTCATCGGCACAAACGATGTACGGCAAGTCGACCTGGACGATCTTAGCGATGAGAGCGAGAGCGAAGGCGACGAATTGGGGGAGCCCGATGCGGAGGCCGCGTTGGAAACGCATGAGCCCGTCGGCCATGATGAAGGAGAGCAACTGGTGGATCCTATGCAAACCACGTACGATGGCATCTACAGCGAATTCGACGATTTGTACCTGCCAGGAATCTCAACAAATGCACCGCGAAAGATACGTGGGCGCCGTGCGAGCCAGCGCCGAGAAGCAGCGACGGTGTTGAGCGCATTCTCCAAGGAGCTGCGAATCGGCCAGAGTTATTTGTATCGGAAACGAAGCGAATTCCTGCGCGTGTGCTTCCAACGAGCGCTCGAGCTGAACAAAGATCACGATACGCAGGAGACTGCAGAAACTGTCCGATCGCCAAGTCTTGGGTCGCCTCCACGGGGCCAAACGGCATTCCAATTCCAGTGCAGTCGCCTCGAGCGTCCCATCGACATATCGACGCCAGAACTATATCCTCGAAAGTGGCCCCATCTTCCTTACCGGAACCCCTACGAATGGAAAAACGACCCGGCTGCAATCGTCACGTTTGCTCAGCGAGTGACAGATTTGCCCGAAGGAAGCCTTTTGTACGAACTCATCGATGTGCACGAGTTTACGGAGAGATGCTGCGAGCTGCTAAAAGAAGAAGGCGTTGATGTCTGGTACGTGTGCGATTTGGTACGTTTCAAAGGATTAGGAGAAAACATTCTGACGGATATTTCTTCTATGTAGGTCCACAGAGTCGCGTCGTGACACCGAGCTAAGTGAGATTGCAACTGCAATCCTCGTGGCCATGCTCTCTGTCGCTGTCCGACTCCAATCTTTCTCGTTGCTATTGCTCGTGGCTGAGCTGCTGGTGCAGGTGGGCAAGTCAAGCGTGTTTTCTGCACACCGTTGGGGGAGCGAATTGGCAGCCGTTGTTGGCGACTGTATGAAAACTCTTCAAGCCTTCCTTCAAACCCCAGTCCCCCCGGCCACGTATCCACGTGCGCTTGTCTCGCAGTGGAAAGTTTGTGCCTATCAACCGTCAACGAGTGATGCGATTGCGACCGATGGATTGTACCTCTACATATATGGGCGGTCGGGACTGCTCAAGGTCGGAACGGGTCGCGGATCAACTCTGCGGGACTTTGTCTACGAGCACAACAAGTCATATCGTCGCAGCAAAGACGCCGAGCGATCGTGGCTTTGCCTGATCGGTGACTATCTCTACTGTCGAAGTATTGTCATGCCAAGCGGCCGTGTGGACCGGATCCACACGAGCAACTTGCGCGCAGTCGACGAGCTTGTACTCGCACCAAGTAGTAAGGAATCTGAAGCAGTGTCCGCATCCAGCACCGTGTACGCCATGGTCACCGACGGCACGGATCTCCTCACTATCCACAGCATCGATACACATGCGGTTGGGGAGACTAAGAAATCCAGGTCCAGCAAAGCAAAGAAGACTTCATCGAGCCAAGCTGCGAAAGCTCTTACGGCGAAGGCGCCTGGTACGTCCTCCGCCGGAGCTACCAGTGAATCAAGTGGCGGTATACAGATCGGAGATCGGGTCATTCGTGGGCCGGACTGGAAATGGGGAGCGCAGGATGGCGAGAAAGGAAGCCCGGGTACGGTGGAGCGCATCAGTACGTGGGGTGGCGTCAAGGGATGTGGTGTCACGGTTCGTTGGGACAAGAATCAACGCATCAACACGTATCGTTGGGGGGCGGAAGGGTGCTACGATATTGTCGTGGTCGTCGAAAAAGCAGGTGGTCTCGAGAAGAAGCCATTGCCAGACAAATCGACATCAAGTGTGGCGAAGAATGAGCCGATCACTCCGCGTCATCGTTTCGTCGTCACTAGATTCGGCGTCGCGAACCTTCTGTGTGTCATGGACTTGGAGCGGGAAGCTGCGCATTCGTTTCTTGGGCTTCGCCCAAAAGCCGAAGTTGGTGTGTCGAAGCCTCCCGGAGACACTGATTCGCTGCTCACAGCCGTGCACGAGCACACGCTCGGCTTATCTTCCGCAACGACTGCGTGGATGTGCGACGGTGGCACATCGGGGTGCCTGGGCGACAATTCTGGGGTTCGATATCGGTGCGAACAGGGGTGCGACTTCGACCTATGTGACGTGTGCCTCGCGAACACGTTGATCGGTAAGCAGCTGGACCCACAAAAATCCGCGGATCCCCTTACACCAGATGCACCTATCGCAGCAAGTGATGACAAGCCAAGTGAAGCAAAGCCATCCAATGAGCAATCCACTTCTGAAGAGGCACCAATCCCTGTCGAGGTCGAATGCGACGCTCTATCCGCAGAAGAACGGGAAGCTGCTCAATTGGATGACCTTGTCACGTTTTGGTGCGGACTCTTCTCACGAAGAGAGTGTGAGATTGCTCTACAGCGTGCTGCCTATTCCTCTGAAGATGCGGTCACGTGGTTGAGTGATTGTGGGTTCGAGTTGAGAAAACGTGTGATTCTTCCATCTACGAACTCGTTTACGCTCGAGTCGCCGCCGAACTCCAGCGGTCTCGATCCGGTTTTACTCGTAGCAGGGTCATTCTATGCCATCGACAGTCAGCTGTGTATTGTGTCACCACCCGGTCTCTATCAAGGTGAAAAGCCAAAACGCAGTATCCATGCAGCCGATGCTGCCTGGTTCTTCTCTCTCAAGGATGGCACGCTTCTCTTTTCAAAATCATCGCCGATCCTGCTCAAGAGTGTTCCCGCTGGCTCGCCTGTGTGTGCAGATCTCGTGCGACGGCGAATCCTCGTGTTTTCTGGATATCTCAACTGCGTGGAGGAGTATAGCATCCCGAAGCACATCTCCGAAGCAAGAACGGAAGTGGTTACGGCACATCAAGAAATCTTGCGAGTGGTTGGCGAGCACATCTATGCGTTCATGCAGGAAGCGAGTGATCAGCGTTATGCCTGGCGAGCATTTAAGCGGCCGTGGCAAGGCCTTCAAGAGTGGATCAGTCAGTTGCAGCAAGAAGGTGTCAGTGGCACAGCTGCTTACGCCCGAGACAATGGGAAAACCGATCAAGGGGCTGCAAAAGCTCGCACTCGACGAATCAAGAAACTTCGATTGAGAATGGATGAGTTTGAAAGGCTGGGAAGATCAGGTGAGCGAGGATACTTTGTCCCTTACTGCGTCGACTTTAGCGACTATGGTCTTCGCGGGCTTCTATCTGCATTGAATCGCGCAACAAGAGACCTCGAGGCATTCGGGGATGACGCTATCTTGCGGTTGCGTCGCATTTCCGGTATTTGGCGTGGCTTTCTGGGAGACTGTATTGCATCGGATGTCGTGCTGCAAACGCCCGCGGACTGGTCCCAGGATGTCCAGCATGCCATGAGTGGACTCCAGAAAATCGTCTTCGGCAACATCGGCGGACCAACGAACTCGTTCTTTCAACATCCCGTTGCCTCGCAGGTCGTCTCCGCATGCCAAGATGTTCTGCTGTGGGGCATCGATGTCGGGTTGTTTGAAGGGCTTGACCGCTGCGATATTCTCATCGATTGCTTGAGAGATCTCCTTGACGATACGAGCAGCTCCACATCTCTTCCCGCCAACTATTTCGAGTTGATGCATGACTCGCTTGGTGAAGTCTACCCCCAGTCGTCGCGGGATTGCTCCATTGCGTTCATTCGGCGAGTACTCACACTGAATGTAGAGGCTACGGATGGCGGAATCGCAGGTATCGTCTACGAACGCTGCCAAGTCGAAGATCTCATCACGCTACTATTCAAGTTGAGTATTCGGGAGTTCGATGCGAAGGTTGAATGCCCTCCGGGGCAAAAAGTCGTCGAAATTCACGCTTACACCCCGGTAGAAAAAGGGCTTCTGGCCTTGTTCAACGGCTGTGCAATCGATCTGCTCGCGAGCGCAGACGTCGTCACCTCCTTTACGCCCCCTCGACGTCGGCTCAGCAGCATTGTCGCCGAAGAATCGATGTTCCACATTTTCGCCACGACGTGCTTGCGAACGTGTGAAGAGCTGGTGACGTTTGCAAATGCCGAAGCAGACGATGCAGGCCTGTCTCGCTCAGTTTGTGGCAAGCTGCTACCACTCGTTTTGGCGATGATTTGCAATGGCGGGCGAGGAACGTTGACAACCTTGAAGGATCCATTGCTTCGGCTTTCAACCCTAATCGCTGCTCCGTCAAATGAGCTAGAAGATCTTAGTCTCGATTGCTCAAGGTTTTTGCCCCCAGTCAAAAGCGTGGAGAGCAGTCATCCGTATTCTCGAAGTCAAGGTGCGGTGCGCAAAGTCGTCCGGATCCCAGGCGCGACATGTCTCCACATCGACTTTGACCCGCGGTGCAGCACGTCGGGAGAAGCAGATTTCGTCTTCGTCACACCCGGCCATGCGTGGTTTCACTCAGATAGAGTGCCTTTTGGTGAGAACGGAATTGGGGGTGCTGGTGGGTGCTTTTTCGGTGGCCGGGAAAGCGGCAACTGGCCCCAATCTGGAAGAGGGATTTCCGTATGGGGAGACACAGCTACAATCATGCTCTGCTCGACGAGTCAAGATCGCCAAGGAACTCTGAGCGCGGAGGAAGAAAGTCGTCGATGGGGATTGAAGTGCGTCGTTCGTGGTGTGAAACTTCGCAGGGAATCTAGCTGGCGAAGCGACGCGTTGATCGCGACGGAGCATGCACTGGGTACCCTTGTCCAGCGGCAGATGTCTCTATGTGACCGAACACAAGACGCTCCGCTGCTTTCGAAGGCGGAGCCGCTCTTGAGGACTTTACGTGGACTCGAATCATCCACGTGTGGAGAACGTGGAAGACTTGTCAGCGAGATCATGGCGGCCAACCCGGAGAATCGTAATAGCGATGGTGCTTCTTTGCTCGAGCGGTATGAATCCACGCACTCTAATGGACGAGGTCAAAGTGCTGGCGCACGAACCCCCGCGTGGAAAGATGCTCTCCAAGTGGTGCTGGCCACCGTTGTTGCAAGTACGAAGGGCTCCGAAACAAGCATCATGTCACAGGATTCGGTCGCTTTCCAGTCGATTCTTCGAACAATGGCGAGAGTTGAGCAATGGATGGTTCGGCGTGTTCAACTGCTAAAGGAATGGAGCTTCCTGCAAGACGACGACGTTCCAATGACGCAACTGGTCGAACGCCTATCGACTGATGCCATTCGGCTCAAGGAAATGTGCAATCTCAAGGACGTCCCGTTTTTTGAATCCGATCTGAAGCGAAGCGCAACAGATCTCTACGGAGTTCTCTCGACTGAACGTGCTTCCGGTGTCGCTCTTCGGACGACTGATTACCGTGAAGAGGTGGCTCATGAAATGATTGAAAAAGGACACTATGCTCTGCAATGCGCCGCGCACGCATCGCTAAATGCAATAGTGCGAGGCCGTGATGAGACCGATTCCACTTCACCGGCGATTCTTCATTTCCTGACGTCGACAGTTTCGGCAGTGGAAGTTCGCCTCGCGGATGAGTGTTTATCTGGAGCTCTCCGTCATGCAATGGATGCCATCCAGCTTGTCCAAGAAACAAAGAGTCGCGTGGATGTGCCCATGGCGCTTTCCAGTACGACGACCGGTATGTTTGGCTCCTGCTGGAATGAGCATACTGCTGAGCGACTCAGCCTCGCGCGTTGGCCAGATTCCGTCAACTCATCCAAACTGTACGTAACCCTTATTACACGACGCTTAGGAAGTGGTTCTGTTCTCACATGGTTTAATTTGGATGCAGAATATCGTCGTGGGCGAGCGAGACTTGCCACAACTTGAGAAACTCCAATCTCTCGTACTCTGTTCGCGTTGCAGCGATCGCCGATTTCCTGGCTGCGTACGCTCAGCTTCGATCGCACCTCTCAGACTCGGCACTGCAGCAGTACGTCGCCGCGGTGTCTGACTTACTGCTTGATTTGGAACGACTGGGTGCGGAATCGGAGCCAAGTAATCAAGCACCAGAAGACCTCTTCATTGAGGATCTCGTGTGGATTGGTTATAGGTACGGTATCGACACCATGTTTATGGAAGGCGACGCCAAGGGTGCGGTCTCGGCTCTTCGAGAGATGGTTGGGCGACTGCTCTCGATGCCAGCGAGACGCAGTGAGACTATTCACTCACTTCAGTGGAAATCGCTCGCGCGAGTCATGAGGATCGCCGGTAGTCACGTGCAAAGCATATCACAATCCCCGGTGGCAGCGATGGCGTGGGTTGAGTTGTGCACAGCCCAGGTTCTTCACCGTGATTTCGCGACTTCAGTTCATGTCCAAGTCGCGAGTCTACGAACGGTTTTCGCGATGGCTCAAATCTCACGCACAACTGTAAAGCCATCGATCGCTGCGGTAATGCTGGAACACGCAGATCTGATTGGCCAGCTGCTGGAACGAATTGGGATGCTGCAGTCCACTGTTAAGTTCACGAGCGACGAAACGGAGAATAAGCTGAAAGATTGCGGTGTCGTGTTGCTGGAGAATGAGAAGTCCAAGCTCAAGATCGTGGACGCTCTGGAAGCTATCGACAGTGATAGCTCCGACTCTGTGTGTCTGCCAACGACTTTATCTCGACTGGATCTGAGCGAAAATCCGCCGCAGGTCCCACTACCAAGTGGGGAAAATGCCGAAGCGGATATCGAGCATCGCAATGTGCGATGTGACGGGTGTAGCCAGAGTCCAATCCGTGGGTTTCGGTTCAAGTGTTTCACGTGTGCCAACTACGACTTGTGCGGAACGTGCTACGCGAACCAAAGCATGCACAGCCTCGATCACCAGTTTGTTCGACTCGCGCGCTCCTCGGGCGCGGGTGAGCTGCTGCAACCACGCTCCAAGGCGAATGGCGCTGCCATCCCGGAGGCTACCCTGGTTGGATCCAAGCAATGGATGGGAAGTGTGCTCCGCGCTGCACTCGATGCGTATGGGTACAGTGTCCTCTGCCGTGGGTCGAGCGAAGACTGTCTTCGAAAAGCCAAAGCGTTATCTGCCGCTGGCTTTGCTGTCACCGTGATGGAGTGGCCCGACGTGAAGGATTTGGAAGAGTTTTACGACTGGAACAGCAGCGTGCACGTGACGCTGGAACCGGGCTCGGCGCGTCTAAGCCGCCGGTCCAGCTCGGCAAATGCGTCGACCGCGTCTCGGAGAATGGATCGCTCCGTTGTGAGCCAGTTCAATCGCACACTGAGGACCAGGACACGTCGACATGAGCTTCGTGATGCTCGAAGTCTATTGGCAGAACTAGTTGGTTTCACGAGATACCTCATGGGCCAAGAGGAGGTACTTGTGCAAACGGGGCCATTGATGGCAGAGATTATTGACGCACTGAAGGGGCTCGGCACGCAAGTACCACTGTCCTCGATCGCTGAGCGAGCACTATTTCATCGTACACTCGGACTTACCAACGTGCTCGGAGGCTTTGTGCCGACGCTTCGACAAGGTGCTAGGGTCAAGTCGAGTGACCCCGAAGCAAGCAAGCATCGTACTGGAATTGTCAAGCACCACACGGACGCGAGCGAGAGTGTGATCGTTATGTGGTGCTCTCAACGAGGTTTATCCGACGACGAAGACTTCGATCAAGGGAGTAAGCACTCGCTCTTGCAGCTTGAAGTCGTGGACGAAGTCGAAGTCGCGAGCGTCCCTCAGGAAGTCTTCACGTCGACTTCCTTTTTCCCAGCCTTCGCGGCAGCGCTTAAAGCTGCGCACAAGTTGCTCAAGAGTACGCCGTTGGAGTTGGCGCAAAATGAGGGTCATGTGGCGGCCACTGAGCTGGTGGTCAGCTGGTTGCGAATGTTCATGGCGTCGATGGAAAAGTTGCCATCTCTTCTCGACAGCCGAGCATCACCAGGTAATGGGAGCGGCAACATGGCACTCTTACTCTTCCAGCTCGCCAAGACTTCCAAGTCGTGCGGCTCGTTCGAATCTCTCGACGCGAGTCGAAGTGTACTGTGGCACGCACAGCAGGTGGTGCTCAACGATTGCCAGTTCAAGCTCGCTAGCCGACCGATTACTACCGCTGAAGTGCGTCAAAATGCGGCCTCGATCTTTGGACCAGGCGCCAACGGAGTGACCGACCTGACTGAGTACGTGTTCAACTTGTATGCGCACTCATCTCGGTCGGAGCTGCCCAAGCACTCGGGCCGCAACAAATTGCTCGAGTACTGGGAGAAGAATGTGATTCCTGCCATTGAAGCATATGTGGCGGGTTCATTCAAGAGTTACGAGATGGACTATTTCTTCGCGCAGCTTCGCGAGCCACTTCGTGAAGGGAATCAGGCAGCCGCGATGAAGATCGCGTTCACGCTTTGTGATGGCCACGTTCCGTCTGGGTGCCATTACCCAGATCCCGACACGGATTGGTCAGCGCTGCAGCTGGATGACATCGAGGTCGGGGCGCGCTATTTGGTTGCTGATGGCTCGGCGACTTCGGATCAAGCGGATTGGCCGATGGAAATGCGGTGGACGGTGGGCCACTCAGGCGTCGTACGAACCATGTGTCCGAATGGGCTCATCTTAATGCAGCTATGGAACCCACGAACAGCATGCCTGGAGCACTGGTGGTACAGTGTGGATAACTTGGCGGCATGCTCGTCAGGGTCGAGCTTCTCTGAACGATCTGTTGACAATTACGAGAGCACGCTCGCTGACCTACTGAAGCTCGACATGGAACTACTCGGTGCCATTGCCAGAAAGTGCGTCTTCTCTATGCTTCGCCACTCGCCGGAGCAGTTCCCGCTCGTAAGTGATCGCCAGGCGGCGACCAAGACGCATTTCAACATCGTCGACATTCTACGCATGGCCGGGGGCGCCGAACTTGGTTGTGAAGCCAAAACTCTGGTTGGCGAAGCGGAAGTTGGGCGAAGTCCCCTCACCGATGGGGAACTAGCTGAGCGCCCACCCACGACATACGATCTCATGGACTCGTTGCGCTTTGTACTGACGAAGCGATTCGAGTTCGTGCCAACAGTAATGGAGGATGCTGCCACCACTGGAGAAATGAAACCATTGTCTCCAATGAATCAAGCCAACAAGACCAAGCTCGCGAAATCAGGCAAGACACCCGGTGGTGTGATCCTCTCCCCACAGAAGAGCCCTCAAGGGCTTGCAGCGCCATCTTCGTTTGGACTCGCTGTGGTCAAGTACCGCTACACACTGATCGAAGCCCTCGTGCAAGAGCTGAAGCGGTCTCTGGACTCCTCGGCGTTGTTTTCTCAGCAGAGTGCGTTCACCGTGGTGAGCGACAGTCCACCGAAGCCATTGATCATGCTCAAGGTGCCTGGGGCGAGTTGCCTCGTGATCTCTTTTGCCGTGCACCCCGTACTCATGGACTTGCCTGCGGGGAGTAGCTTGGAGTTTTTCCGAGACGAACGTTGCACGAAGCGGATTTTTGGCTTCTTTGGCGACAAGCGTGGCCTGAACTTCCTCCCGCCTCTCGTCGTTGCAGGCGACACTTGCTTTGTTCGTGCGTCTCAGGCATCGTACGCGCGGTACAAATTCCGCGTCGATCCACTCACGTCAGATTTTGGGCTCGCCATGTGGATCGGCAATGAATTGTATCAGCGCATGCTATCGGTCACGCTGTCTGGCTTTGAGCTCGAATCGATCGTGTCGTCTGCGCTGAACGCTATCACCGACTATTTGACTAATGGAGTCGCGTTGTTGCCTCCGTGCACCAAAGGTGTCGTCTGTCAGCTGCTGACAAAGATGATCAATTTTGCCATCAACCGCTCCATGTCGAACTCGGTGCCGCTGTCCAAGCTGTCGGCACTCACCAGAGAGTTCGCAGTCGCGTACGACCACGAGCTGTCGGCTCAGAAAGGGCTCTTCTCACTGCCCACCCAGCAACTCGGGGAGTTGCTAGCAACCGTCGAAGAAGTCGCGCGGCTCCGCGGCACGACGTCGATCAGTCTCTCGACGGCGTGGTGGCCCAACCTTGTGCGATTTGCAACGTTCACGCGAGCATTGACACACAAACGAGACACCGGGTCGTCGACGGACATTTTGGCAAGAGTAAGCAGTGGGCGGACTCCAGTGGAAGCGATTGATGAGGCGGCAAAGTTGTTGCAAGACCGAGATCTTCTGAGTGAGCGCATGGTTCTGCTCCAGAAACTTCCTCAAACCAAGCGTCTCCCGGAGCTGGAGGCGGCACTGTCGCGATTTATTCAGCACCTCGCTCTCGAGGAGTGTGGCGAAGCAGATGATCAGACAGTGCTTTCGGCCACCGAGGTGGTTCGGTTTGGCGTGTTGGGCAAAGTCGTTCATCTACCAGTGGACGCAAATGGAGACACGATTGGGTATGCCGTCGTCGACGTCGGCCGCCATGACATAATACCACGACTGCTTCTCCGGTTGCAGAAAGAGGGATTCGAGTTTGACGGAACGCCGACCGAAGAAGACGGAGAGCTCGCGGATAAGTTGAGCGGGCAAGCGGAATCTGTGTCGGCCGAGGCAGAAAGCGAGGTGGGAGATGGTGTCGTTTCACCAAGCGATGATAGCGTGTGGTCGTGCGGTGTGTGCACCCTGGAAAACCCAGCGTCTGAAGTCGAGTGTGCCGCATGTGGCTCCCCTATGCCATCAGAGGCTGTTGGCCGACGACAGCGAAACCAATCGATGCGCTCACGGAACGGGCCCAATCAAGATCAAGGCGGCGCGACTGGTGGCCACCCTGCAAGTGGAGCCGCCGAGAGTTCGCCCGGGTGGCAGTGTGAAGCGTGTACGCTTGTGAACCCTTGGGCAACTCTCGAGTGTGGCGCCTGTGGAAGTGAACGCAATCCCAGCCTTGTGGAGCCGTCGCACTCATCTACTGGGGAACCTGGGAAATCTGTTGACGGCGACGCACCCGGTGCTAAGTCGGTGCTCCACACGCTCTCTGGCTTCTCCCTTGCCGATCTTCTCATGGTACCAGCGACCCAAAATGTGAGACAAGTGGCGACTTTTTTGGTCGAGCAATTCACCAGAGAAGGGAGCGGACTTACAGCTAAGCTGGCTCAGTTGGTCAAGGGGGAAGTAGCCTCTATTAGTACTCCAAGCTCCAACGACGGATACGTCTTCGTGCGCATGGTTGCCAAATACTGCAGCATGGAGAACATCAGCGACGTGGGCTGGGAACAAATGTGCGCGAAGCTGTTGGAGGTGACGACAAAGGAACCCATCAAAGTGTATGAATGGCTTCGCGAGAGCGGTTTCGATCTCAGTGCCGAAACCAATCACTATGTGGCGCTGGAAGTCGCTCGCGCAAGCCAAGCCAAGTGGACGCATAACATGGATGTTCAGCTCGTCGTACTTGCTCGTCAAGTTGGATCCGGCATCGGCGTGCTATCACTTATGGACTTGTGTCCCAGTCATTTGTGCTCATCACATGTGGCCGAGGGATCTATCCTATCAGGACTAGAATCAAGAGACCTCAGGCTGCGGTTTTTGCTTCTGAAGACGTTCAACAAGATGACTCTCGACGTACTCCCGATGGTAAATCTACGGAACCTAACAGATCCGAACGCCTTCCGTACACGCGCGGTCGCGCTTCGCCAGCTTCTCTTCCCAGCAGTCAAGATTCGGTTCTTTGCCGAGACGCAGGACCACGCCAATCTCGCACAGTCGAACCTCATGGATGCGACGGTTAAAAGGCCGGTCGTCACGTTGGATCGCCGTCAGATCAACGCAGCGCGGCTACCAGGCGAGCCGCTGTCCCTCAGTGATCCCAAAAAGTCTCTCTTTGCAGCGACCATGGCACAACTGTCGCAAGTCAAGCCCTCGATCCTACGAGCCAAACGACCCACCGGTGCGAGCGATCCGTTTGTCGCGTTCATTGTAGTGTTTGCGGGCGAGAACGTCGTGGGCGAAGGCGGACCATACCGTCAGCTCTTTAACGACATTGCGACCGAGCTTTTGTCCCAGGGCAACCCGCTCTTCCTCCCCACACAAAACAGCGTTATGAAAATTGGCGAGTACCGCGACCGATTCCTGCCCAATTCGAGCGCAACGACGCGTGCTATGCTGAAGATGTACGAGTTTGTCGGCGTTCTCATGGGCTGCTGCATACGGACGGGCGTGCACCTCAACATCCGTCTCGCGCCCATTATTTGGAAGCTACTCGTGAAGCAAAGCCTGTTGACGATGGTGGACCTTGAGCATATCGACTTCTCGGTTTGCGAGAGCTTGAAGTTTATCGAGGCAGCCGCGGCAGCAGAAAACGGCGAGCCTGGTTCTGGTGATGCCGAGGTTTTCTTCGACTCGTTCACGACCGCGCTTAGCGATGGCACCATTGTGGAGCTCAAACCAAGCGGCTCGAACGTGCCTGTGACTAAGTTGAACTGCAAAGAGTATGTGTCCATGGTCATGACGGCTCGGTTCCAAGAGTGCAAACCGCAAGTGGATGCGATGCTCCGAGGGATCGGCACGATCGTTCCCATTCATTTGCTGCAGCTCTGTACATGGGTCGAGCTCCAGCAATGGGTTTGCGGAAGCCTCGCCGTGGATGTGGACCTGCTCAAGGTACGATCCGATCAGTCTTCGGCTCATTTTACTTGGAGATAATTCGTGGCTAACTCTGTTTTGTGTTGTGATGATCGCAGCGCCACACGCTCTACTCGTCGGGCATGACACCGGAGAAGTTTCCGCACTTGGACATGTTCTGGCGTGTCCTGCGCGGCTTCAGCGAAGAAAACAAGCGACGGTTCATCAACTTCGCGTGGGGCCAAGACACATTGCCGGCCGACGACGCCGAGTTTGATCGGACCCACACGAGACTGCTCATTAAGGCGCCGCCCGTTACAACGGCCAATCAGGACGCCCTGCTGCCAAAGGCCGACACCTGTACGTTCTGGATGGCTTAGTGGTGGCTCACTGAGCGACCCGTGAACAGGAGACTGACAAGCGATGTTGTTTCCCTTTTCTCCAGGCTTTTTCAACATTGAGCTGCCGGCGTACTCGTCTGAAGACATCATGCGCGAAAAGCTCAAGCTCGCCATCACGATGTGCACAAGCATGGACGGCGACGAGCAAACGGGCCGCATGGACTTGTATTTCTCCACGGACGCCATGGATGATGAACACATGGAGTGAAGATGATCAGTGCATGGCCACCAGCGAGTGGGAAGTAGCAACTTGCTCGTATACACTTATTGATTATGACGTCATGGGGCGAGGCCGCGATCTGTGTGATTTGACCTAGTAGGTAATCTGCAGATCCGGGTACCGGTCCTTGATGGCGGCGGCAGTCTCCTTAGGCACGCTGTTTTTCATGTGACGATACGATTGTGAGCATCCAACCAAAGTTCTGCCCATGACATCCCAGCACGCGACGTACAGAGTGTAGCGAAAGTCGATCTTCTTGAGCCGCTTGCGCTCGGGTTCCTTCACGTCGTCGGCTGCAGCGGCCTCGCCGTCTTTCGCTCCGTCAGCACCGGTAGAGGACGCCGTGACAGGGTCCGAGGATGGCGCGCGAAATGCCGTTTCCGACTCGGGCAAAGCCTCCATCTTCGCGTTGATCGTTGACACGATAGCCTGCACTCACAACACAGATCCGTGAGCAAAAAAACCAGTCCAGCGCCATGCAGATCTACTCACATCGGTCGAGACGGATTTGACGCCGCACAGATTGAGCTCCTGGATGTTGCGCCCGCTCGTGGCAATGTAGTGGAGCAATTGGTCTCTGTTGAACACCTCACGGGGTCAGCGATGAGAGATTCTGCAAGCAGCTAGCTAGACCACTCGTTGCATGCACGCACGTGATGGCAACATTCCAGTGGAGACAGAGCCGTGAGATCCCCTCGCGCTTGGCGAGCAGCGCCATGATGGCATCGTCCGACACGGCACAGTAGCCGACCGCGAGGCTGTGGATCTTGCGGCACTTGGCCATGATGATGCGGATGGTTCTGCGCAACGACACGGTGTAAGTAAACTTCAGTAGTCGGCTAAAAACCACTCGTGCCGTCTTACTGGTCCGTGACGGCATGGCCCGAGATGTGGACGCGCGTAAACTTGGAGTGGTTCGGGTGTTTTTCAATGAGCTTGGTGATGCCCGCGATCGTCATGTTGAAATTGCCGCCGACGTCAATGCTCTGCAGTGCATCACTGGTGAGCTTCCAACCACCCAGTCCAACTGCCTCTTGTAGGAGTGCCCAGTGTCTCACCTGCAGCTTTGGCGCGTGCTTGCGCAAGTGGTCGAGGCTCACGTCCGTGAGCTTGCGGCAGTTTTCAATGTTGAGTTCCTTGATGTCTATCGCCACAACTCATCAGTCAGTTCTCTCCCCTTCCTCGCTGCTATAATACTTCAGCCATCGGCTGCGCACCAGGACAGCTCTTGAGCATCACTTCGATCGCGTCGTCTGTGAGCCGGAAGCAGCCCGAGAAGTTGACTGTGTGGAGCTTGGTGCAGATCGCCGACATCTAGTAGTAAGCCACCGTTAGCCCGCGTAGACGATTCCATTCGAAAAGGAGCATTTCCCCAACGCACGCGCGTGACAAACTTGGTCGAGATCTTGGCGCCGATCATCTCGAGCCGCGTCATGCTCACGTGGAAAAAGTTGTCGGGCAGCGAGTCGTCGTTGAGGCGGCCGCTCGTGAGCAGCGCGCGGATGAGCTCCTGCTTGGTCTTGTGCGTGCGCGACTTAGACGGCTTGCTGATGCGGTGCATGCGCTCGATCGTGTCATGGTTCACGATCGCGTCCGCGAGCCGCGCCGACTTGGAAATGTACTTGAGCACGAGCTTGTCCAGCGCCGGCACATCCCGCTTGAACGCCATGGTGGGGCTTGGCGCACTGCGTCAGGGATGGCGGGATTGACTACCCTAAGTACGCATGCGAACTTAGACAAAGGGGATGTTGCGCGAATGTACAGCTTTGGACGGACCTGTATTCGGGTGGCACCAGCAAGATATTTTCACAGAGGCGGCGTGATCTCCAAGCGGTTGATGTGAGTCTATGAATTGATAATAATGAAGAAGACATGCACGACATGCAGTAAACGGCACAGGACGTGGAACGTGGAGAGCAATACAGAAGAGGAGCACAATACAATGTGAATGGGTGCGTGGCGTGGCGTGGTGTGGCGGACAAGCACCGTCGAAAGTCGAATGTCGAGAGACGAGAGTCAAGAGTCGAAGCGGAGAGGGGAAGAGGCAAGCCGACATAGTGGGTGGGCTTGCGGACGGGCGAAGTGACGACAAAGCACTGAGAGAGAGAGAGAGAGAGAGAGAAAACCCGTGTGGTTCACGTCTCCTGGCCATGTCGATTACACGCGCGAGCGGCCACCAAACACCATCGTGTCGCGGTGGCCGCACGCGTTCTGGCGCCGCGAGATGTGGCCGGCGGCCGACTTCGTGGCGCGTTCGCCAAAGCTGCGCATCATGCGGCGGATCGTGACGGCCGCGCACAGCGGATAGGCGGCCGTGCCGTTGGGACAAAAGCCGCAGCCGCACACATACTCGACACGCTCTTGCTCGGGGACGTGGAGTCGCGGGTCCATCTCA
>JAADXL010000615.1:0-20824 GCA_023337755.1 Pythium aristosporum | reverse complement strand
TCCACAGCGTCCGCGCATTCACTTCTCCATTTTCCCCCAGGTCCACCATGAGCAAGTGCGTGGGCATCGTCCGCGAGGTGTACAACAAATGGGAGCGCCGCGTGCCGCTCACGCCGGCGCACGTGCAGCAGCTCGTGCGCAAGGGCGTGGCGGTCGTGATCCAGCCGTCCAACGCGCGCATCTTCCCCGACGAGCAGTACGCGCTCGCGGGCGCCACCGTCTCGGACGACCTCTCGCGCGCCAACGTCATTGTCGGCGTCAAGCAAGTGCCCGTGGACCAACTGCTGGCCGACAAGACGTACATGTTCTTCTCGCACACGATCAAGGCGCAGCCCGAGAACATGGAGCTGCTCGACACGGTGCTCCAGAAAAAGATCACGCTCATTGACTACGAGTGCATCACGGAGCGCGGCGACCGCGGCGGCAAGCGGCTCATTGCGTTTGGCGGCAACGCCGGCCGCGCCGGCATGGTCGCGGGCTTCCGCGGCATGGGTGAGCGCCTCATCAACATGGGCTACTCGACGCCCTTTGTGAACGTCGGCTCGGCCTACATGTACACGGACCTCGAGCGCGCCAAGGAGGCCGTCGAGCACGCCGGCAACAAGATCCGCACCGAGGGACTGCCCGCCGATCTCTCGCCCATGACATTTGTGTTTACGGGCAACGGTAACGTGTCGCAGGGTGCGCAGGAGATCTTCCGGCTCATGCCCCATCAGATGGTCGACCCGTCGGAGCTCGCGACGCTGCCGCGCGACAACCGCGTGCTGTACGGCACGATCGTCGAGAGCGAAGACATGGTGCGGCTCAAAAAAGGTGGTAGTCAATCCCAGCCGATCTCACGGGAGCACTACTACCGCCACCCGCATCTGTACGAAGGCAAGTTCCACGAGACCATCGCGCCGCATGCGTCCATGATCGTCAACTGCATGTATTGGGACGACCGGTACCCACGTCTGCTCACGCGCCAGCAACTGGAAGATCTGCGCGCGAGCGGCAATAAGAAACTCGTGGGCATTGCCGACATCTCGTGCGACGTCGGCGGCAGCATGGAGTTTCTCGAGTACGCGACCGAGATCGAACGGCCGTTCGCATTGTACGACGTCAATGAGAGGAAAACCAGGGACGAGCTGGATGGCGACGGGGTCATGATGATGTCGGTCGACATTTTGCCCAGTGAGCTCGCGCGCGAGTCGAGCCAGCAATTTGGCGACAAGCTCGTGACCTACATGGACGTGCTCGCCGGTGTGGACGCGACCAAACCACTCAAGAAGCAAAAGGATCTACCCAAGGAACTGCTCGGTGCGTGTATCGCGAGCAACGGCATCTTGACGCCTCAGTACGAGTACATCCACCGTATGCGCGCCGAGCGGGACCGCAGCCGTAACGTTCAGTATATCAGCGAGAAGGCCAAGGTCGCCGGCAGCACGTGCTTGCGCCTCGACGGCCACCTCTTTGACACGGGGCTCATCAACCAGGTGCTGAACGTGATCGAGAAGCACGATGGGGGCTTCCATTTGGTGGATTGCCAAGTGCGTCCCAACTTTGTGGACGCGACCAGCACGAGTTTGTCAAGCGCGATCGTGCAGGTCAGCATGGGCACACGCGAAGAGTTGGACGCGATCATCGCCAAGATCAAAACGTTGTCAGAGCTGGTGCCGGGTGCGAACGCGACCGTGACCGAGCTGCCCGATTTCTGTGGACTCAATTACTCGAAAACGATCCGCAAGGACACAGCCGCTCGCACAGCCGAACAGTTCACAACGACGTCGGTCAAGTCGATGGAGAAGCGCAAGGTTGTGTGTCTTGGTGCTGGGTTGGTGGCGGCGCCGCTGGTCGAATATCTCTCGCGCGAGGCCCACAATGAAGTGAACATTGTATCGGCAGTCGAGGGCGAAGCCAGTCGCATGTACCGCAAGTTTGGCCGCCATAACCTCAAGCCCCACACGATCAACGTGGCAAACGACAAGGCCGGACTCGAGAAGATCTGTGCTGACGCCGATTGCGTCGTGTCGCTTCTGCCGGCGACGATGCATGTCGATGTGGCGCGGCTTTGCATTGACCATCGCACTCCGCTTGTCACGGCAAGCTACATTTCGCCCGAGATGAAGCAGCTCCAGGAACGTGCGAAGCAAGCTGGAATCCCGATCTTGTGCGAGCTTGGTCTGGACCCTGGGATGGATCATATGAGTGCCATGAAAGTGATTGACGAAGTCAAGGCAAACGACGGCAAGATTGTGTCCTTCTCCTCTGTCTGTGGAGGGCTTCCTGCTCCGGAAGCGGCGGACAATGCCATTGGCTACAAGTTCAGCTGGAGCCCGCGTGGTGTGCTGACGGCTGCACTCAACTCGGCGCTCTACAAAAAGGACGGTCAAACCATCAGCGTTGCAGGCGAAGACCTCTTGAGAAGCAACGAGCGCGTCAACTTCCTACCAGCATTTGCGTTGGAACAGATCCCGAACCGCGACTCGCTTCCGTATGGTGACATCTACGGCATCCCGGAAGCGCATTCGATCTTCCGTGGAACGCTCCGCTACGCTGGGTGCTGTGAGATTCTCTACCAGCTGCGTCAACTTGGTCTCTTTGACACAGACGTGAGCACCACGCAACCGTCCACTTGGCCCGAGCTCATTCGTACGCTGGCGTCGACGTCCCAGTACAAACTGCGTCCGGACGCCGAGGCTTTCCTCCAGTGGCTGGGCGTGCACGATCCGAACACGCCGCTGGTGAAAGGTCCGTCAGTCATCGACACGTTCTGCACGCTGCTCCAGGCCAAGCTTGCATACCAGCCGGGCGAGCGCGACTTGGCGATCATGCACCACGAGTTCGGCATCGAGTATGCGAACGGCAAGAAGGAGAAGCGTACGTCAACGTTCGTAGGGTACGGCACGGAGAGCGGCGATACAATCATGGCCAAGACCGTCGGTGTGACGGCTGCCATTGGTGTGCAAATGATCCTTCAGGACGCGGTTCAGGGTCGTGGCGTGCTCACGCCCACGACCCCAGACATTTACAGCCCCGCGCTCGCTCGCCTCGAAGCCGAGGGCGTTCGCTTCACGGAGAAGACGTTTCCGCTCAACTAACTCGACTGTGCTTGGCAACTCGCCGTGACCGTCGATGAGATCCAGCCATGAAAAGGAGGTAAAATCCACATACACGACTTTTGGCACTCACGTTTAACACTGATACTCCCTATCATCAATACCTGACACGATACTCTATCCTCGATCATAATGAGGTCGACGGTCGCGCACTAGGCTCTCTGGATGGAGCGATATACTTTTGTGACACTCCATCCGACGACAAGAACAACCGCGAGAGATTCCGCGGGCGGCTCGCTGCCTGGCTCGTCTTGGTCTGGCGGCCACCCGCTTTCGCGGGCGGAAAGATATCCAACTCAAGTGCCTCTCGAGCATGTTCTGTCGGATCCGCCCATGGTTCGGCAAGCGATAATCGTGGACTCTGGTTGACCGATCCCCTCATCGACGACAGCGGTGCAAGTGGAGCCTTGGGTGGCTTGTCGACCTCGAGAAGCTCGGGGCCGCACGCAATCGTGACGCATGCCTTCCCCAGATACCGTTGTGGCATGCGCTGTGGGTCGTTGCGCTGCCGCAAGATCAACCCCTGCGGTCGCCACCTGTCAGTCTGCATCTCAGCCTCAACGACCTCCGGCATGACCATGATCCCGACTTCTCTGTTCGTGCTCAGCTTCCACTCGGCCAGGTCCTCGATCTCTTGCAGCTGCCCTCAGGCAATACCCAAAGGTTAGACATCGCCAATACCGACTGCGATTGGGAATGTTGCGTACGAACCTTGACGGCTAGTGCGTCACGCTCGACAGTGAGAATCTCCTGCGACTGCTCAAGATGCGTGATTATTTGAGACGTCTGCAACAAGACTCAGCCCCCAGTCAGTAAAGAGCGTTTGGTCGGCTAGGCAATGTTCAGCCCGCCGACCTTGTCGTTCGCGTGCATCTCCTTCTCCCAGGCCTTGGTCTTCTCGAACAGCAGCGCCGAGAGTCGCGTGATGTCGGCTTTCATCTCTTCGTTCTCGGCGGTGGTGACCTTGAGGTCCTCCAACTGCACCGTGCATCTCGCCAGCGCCTCCTGCAGTTCCTCTCGCGTTTGTTTCTGCTCCAAGGCAACAGTATGAGTCCCTCCCTGCCGAGCTGTCTCCCCGTCTCACAACAATGACCCCACCAGTTCCTTGTCCGATCGCCCCAAGTTGGTCTTGGTGACCTCAACCGTGAGCTGAAGCTTGCTGTTTTCGGCCTCGAAGTTGCGGATCACGAGCTGGTCCGAGTCGATTTTGTTTTCGGCCTCGTCCAGGTCCACGCGGAGCCGCGTAACGTGGTCGGCCATCTTCTTGAGCTCGATCGCGACAGTCTCGGCGCGCTGGTGGCACTGCTGGCTGAACTTCTTCATCGCGCGGTCCATCAGCACCTTCTTGCGCAGCTCGCGCTTGCGTAGCAGCAGCTCGGGCGACAGGAGTGAGTCGGCGTCGTCGGTCGCCGTGTCCACCGTGGGGCGTTCGAGATCAAACTCGACGACTAGCGCCGGGCTGCTGCTCAGCTCGTACACGAAGTTGGAGACCGTGCGCAGAAAGTGGAGCAGAATGAGCCCGCGCTCGTTCTCGTACTGCTGGTCGCGCTTGCTTTCCTCGACCTCTCGCATCATGTCTTCCAGGTGCTCGGCCGCGCCGGCGCTGTCTTGGTTCAGGCGTGCTTTCAGCGCCGCGACACTGCAGACCATTCAACCATGAGATACGTGAGCCACCCGGATGGACACTGATGGATGCATGGACTCGTACCTCCCACTGAGTGTCTCGATGGACAACTTGGCTTCCTCGAGGCGATCCAACAGTGTCTGGTTCTTGCGCTCGAGTTCCTGGAGAATGCCTACAACGTGAGCAAGACACCTCTTCTACCACTGCTGCAAGGACGGGGACGCACGCACCGTGATCACTTTCTGCTGCTTTTGGCTCCGTTCATTGCCGTCGTCGATCTCGACCATGAGCCGATGCAGATCCTGGTGGTAGTTCTCAAAGGCCTTTTCGTCCAGATCCCCAATGCCATCACCCTCCAGTGCATCATCCTCTGCGATCTGGGGCGACGCTCCCCCCTGCCACCGGCTCGATCCACTTGCCGGTCGCTCTTTTCCTGACGACCCGGGTCTTGTCGCACCAGCATCCGCTGCTGAACCATCGGCTACCACGGCGCCGACTTGGTGTAAAAGTTCGGGTGGCACGAACCGCGTGATGACCGTCGTGCTGGGCATGCGACTTACCTTCTTGCGAATCGGAGGGGGCTTGGCGAGCGCGATCGCAGCGGCGGCCGCCGCCGCATCTTGCTGCCGCACCGCCTGCCCCAGCAAATCGTGTTCGCGCATGAGCGCGTGTTCCAACTGGTGCTGCGCGGCTTCGATTTTCTTGCGGATCATCATCTTCATGTCCATGGTGCCGCCGCCTCCGCGTGCCCCTAAGTGCTCGGAGAGTTGCGTCCCGCCATCGTGGTGTGGACCCGTCAGTGGAGCGTACGACGACGAGTCAGCGCTCGAGAGTCCCAGCGGATCCCGCTGGATATGCTCGAGGTCGCGCAGCAGCTTCTTGTTGATTTTGCGAAACTCTAGCGTTTGCTCCTGCGCGTCCTCTCGGGCTTTCTCTTCGTCCGCCAACTGGTCCTCGAGCTGGCGCTTGGCTTGCTCGGCGCGCATCGTCGAGACGGCAAACTCGTCTTTCAGCGCCGTCAGCGACTGCTGCAGCTCCTCGCTCAGCTTGGTTCGGTCCTTGAGCATAGCGCGCTCACTCGCGAGCTCATCGCGGAGCTGCTTCGTCTTCTTGAGCTCTTCTTGGAGCTTGTAATAGGTCGTGCCAAAGTCCGACTCGAGCTGTGCGCGGTCCACCTTGGCCTGGTGGAGCGTCTTGCTGATCTCCGCGAGCTCTTCCTTCAAGTGGTTATTCGAGGCCGAGAAAATGTCACGGTCGTGGTTTGACCGGATGAGCTGCTGCTTGGCGTCCTTGTACTCGGCCGTGAGATGGTCGAGATCTTCCTGCGTCGTCTGCGCGACCTGCAGCTTGGACCGCAGGTTGGAGATGGCGGTCTTTTGGTCGCGCTCCATCTTGCGCGACGCCTGTAGTTGCTCGAGCGTGTACGAGTTTTCCTTGACCAGCGCCTTGACGCGCTGCTGGAGAGCGTCGTGCAAGTCGTCCTTCTCTTTGGCCTCGGTGCGGAGCCGGTGGACGATCGTCTTCATCTGCTGCTCGCTCTTGGTCGCGCGCGCCATCTCTTGGCGAGCGGCCTGCAGCTCGCGGCTCTCGCCGTGGACGAGTTCCAAGTGGCCGCCGCACGCCTCGCACGGGTGAAGTTTGAGCACTGTCTCGGATGGTGCAAAGAGCGGCAAGACATCGCGCAGATCAATCGATGGTATGCTCGAGAGCCGGTCGTCGCTGGTGATGGCGTGGTGATGGGACGCAATCCCCCGCGTCGTGGGCAGCACGCTCGGCGCATTCGACACGGTCGAGCGCGATGACGAGGGCGGAAGGGGCGACGCCTGGTGGCCACCACTGACGAACGTGAGGGGTGGCGTGTTTGAAGATCCATAGGCGCTGGCGGTGGAGTGCTGGTGCTGCGGCCGTACGTGGCGCAGCTCTTCCTTCACGACAATGACGTCGTGGTAGTACGCTCGGCGCACGACCTCCAAGATCTTGTTGCGGCGCGCGAGCTTGCCGCGCATCATCTCGAGTTGCTGAAGGAGACTCAGGTGCTTGGTCGACTCGACGTCTTCGTCGTCGTCGTCGGCTTCGACCGCCTCTGCGTCGGCTTCACCTGATGCACTCTTGGTCTCTATTCGTGGTGGCTTGGCAATGGATGTCGGGTCACTTGTCGTGGCACCGGTGGCGACCGACGCTGACAGACCCGCGGGCATGGATCCAGGTGCCATGGCAGCTGGAGTCGCCACGGCTGCAGGGATGGGCGGCGCCATCGAAGTCGCGCGCACCAAAAACCACAACGAGTCGAAAAGTCTCGCCCACCTTCTGATCAAAGAGCAGGTCGCTATATTTATACGCCCTTGTTATCCATTCGAACGGCATCAGCCCCTTCGATGTTGCTGCAGGATTTTCTGCAGTTCGTAGTGGACGTCCATGGCTGACGGGCGGCTGTGCGGGTCGAAACTCAAGCAGCTCGCGACCAGTGCGGCAACGTCGGCCGGACACTCTTCTGTCGGTGACGGTGCCAGCTTGCCGGAGCTGACAAGCAGTGCGATCTGCGTGTTGCTCTGCGGTGTCCCCCTGGTTTCCGACAGTTCTCGCCTGTACGGGTGGCGCGCCGTGTCGAGTTCCACAAGCAGTACGCCTAGGGAATAGATATCTGCCTTTTCGCTGTACCGCTCGCCACGCAGCACCTCTGGTGCAATCCACGCCACCGTGCCGATCTCGCCCGTCATGGTCTCGTCCAGCGTGGCCTCTCGACTGATCCCAAAATCGCTGAGCTTGGCGTCGCCTTCGTCATTCAACAACACGTTCCGGGCCTTGAGGTCGCGGTGGATGATCGCGTGGTCAAACGAATGCAAGTAGACGAGGCCGTCGACAATGTCCAAGGCCAGCGAGCTCTTGGGCTTGAGACACTGGGACGCTTCGAACCATTCCGCCGGGCGAGATTCCGCTTCTCGCCCGCGCAGCAAGGCGTGGAGGTCACCACCGCCCATGTACTCGATCACGACGGCCATGTCCTGCAATGTGCTCCATGAGATCCCGATGAACTCGACGATACGCGGGTGCTCGAGAGAGGCGCACAGTCGAATCTCGTCCATGAAGCTACGCACAATTCTCGTGTCCTTGGCCTTTTCCGGCAGCATCCGCTTGATAGCAACGTGACGGCCTCGGAACCTGCCCAGGTAAATGATTCCATAGCCTCCCTTGGCGATCTCCTGGAGGAACTGGACCTCCTCGTACGCGATGCGGTACGTGATTAGCGCCTCGTCGTTGCGGATGTCGTTGCTGAGGTACTCTTGCGGTGCAAACAGCGACGCTGAGCCGGACCGTACGGTCGCGCCGCCCGACGATCCGCCCACGTCGAGAGTCGAAGCGTCATGGTATTTATTGTCCGCGTCGTGACGGCTTGAAGCAAGAGCGTCTGCTCGCGAGCGCGCACACTTGCGATACACCAAGACCGCGACCGCCACACACACAACGCCAACGACGACAGCGACAATGATGACGACTGTCGTGGACGACGAAGACGAGGAGCTACTCGAAGTGGTAGGCGAGTCGCCGGACGTTGACCCACTTCCAGTACTTGAAACAGACCGCAGACGATCGGGGTATTTTGACTCGAAGGCCCCGTCTACAGGAGATGCAAGCTGAGTGAGACTTCAAGGGAAGCAGATGAGACAACTGTGGGTTCTCCTCCTACCGCTTATGACACACGCAGTGACGCGACCCTGAACTTTGAGCAGCTTGGCACCAGCATCGCGACATTTCGTCTGGGAAATATCCCCCACGAAGTCGACTTTCTTGAGTGCAGCCACGTCGGAATCTCGAATCTCGAGTTCCGTCAGCGTGGCACCAGTGAAATTTCTGTCGTGTTTGCACAGCATCAGTGTCTTGCGTCCAGAATGGGGAGGCCGCAAGATCATACGTACAGGGTCTTGAGGTTTGTCGACAACTGGACTCCACGAAAGGTTTTTACGCCACATTCAGCACATGATCTACGCATCAGCACCACTGGCAATGTGAGAACCTCTGCTATGAACTTCGGGGCAAAGGAGTCAGCCCAGCCGTACAATGTCGTGAGCGAGCTGGGCATGACGAGATTCTCGATCGTCTTCAGCGACTTGCTCTTGTCCATGTTCCTAACCGCGATAACCAACATAGAGAGACAGCATCAGTCGGAGATGACCGCAATGGCCACTCGTGCTAGTTGGACTCGGTGCACGCACAGCTGCTCGAGGCCCTCCGGGATGGCAAAGTTGACCGACTCGAACTCGTCGGCCACCAGAAAACTACTCATTTGCCACCGTCAGAATCGCGAATACTCCCTCTCGCAATAGGGACGACCCGCAACGGAACGTACAGGTTGGACAAGGAGCTCGGCAGCGAGAAGTTGGCGATCGAGCCGAGGCCGTTTTCGCCAAGGTACCTGGTTCATTACAAAGAACGATTAGCACGCTGTCAGAGAAGAAGTGTTTTAGGCACGTAAACGTTATTAAGTACAGATACTCGACGCGGTCCGGAATCGTTCCGTTCGCGATTCCCGTGAGTTCATTGCCTTCAAAGTCTCTGTGAACCATAAACAGCGGGGGTCTCAGTGAGTCTCTTCTTGCCCCGTTCCCCCATGGCTGCAAACAAAGCACGCACAGCTCTTGCAGCGACGACGGGAATTGGAAACCCTCCACCGTCGTGAGGCCGCACCACGCGAGAATGCTGTGAGTGTGGCAAGAGGGATGTCAACGTGAGGACAAATCCATTGGTTCGCCCGTCATTGGCTTCGGTCTCACATGTGAACGAGTTTGGGGTATTTGGTGAAGTCGCCTTCGGTAGCCGCGTTGCTGTCGAAGTATCTGCTCGTACAGATCCAGAGAGATGAGATCAGTTCGACGGGGATGCACTCGACAAGAAGCTTTCCACGAGAAGAGCAGCACGCACAGTCGCTCGACGTCCAACGGGAGACTCTCGATGCGGCTAATATTCTTCTCCGAGCAGTCGAGTTTCCAGCGGTTGTCATCGTCTTTTTCCAAAGTGACGATCTCGACGGAGCAGTTTGGAGAGAGAATCCACGCGGCGCGGGCCGTGTTATTCGGCGCCGCCATGATCGTCGTGACGTTCGGCGCCGAACGCGCGACCATGTCGCACGTGGCCGCTGCCGAGACTGCAGAGACGCCGCCGAGCGCACAGAGAGAGAGAAGGCGCTGCCAGCTGAGAACCGTCATACTGGAGGCTTCGCTTTGCTGGTGGAGCCCGCCCCTCGGCTTCGGTCAAATCCTGCAGCACAGCAGAAGAGGGCGATGGGGCGAGCGCGAGTCATGACCCGCCCGGTACAGTGTTCCGCCCAGCCACAGAATGGGTGCGAGAGTGGGACCGCGATGCGGATTGGTCAGTGAGTATTCACGAAGGCTCCTCATTGGCTCTCTTCCGCAGGTGCGCGCTGAGAGCGGCCGGGACAGGTGTGCTGACTGCCTGGCTTGATGTGTCCACTGTCAATGGGGACTGGACGAGGCACCGCATCGGTTCAGTCAATTGGGTGCATCTCCCTCTGCGTGCACTGCCACGATGCTCATATTGTTTCCTGTGTTGAGGCTCGCAGTCTAGTCCATAGATTGCTTTTCTTTTTCCCGCAATATGCCAGCAGTCGTATCAACGCGACTAGCCCAGTGCTGCGTGGTGCCTGGCGTATTAGCACCATCAACAGCACCCTCAGACATCGGTCGACTTGGGACGGCCACAACCGGCCCACGCAATCGTCATGTTCCAGCGTGTCGAAACCCAATAGTACTATGGGTGATTTGGACAATAATTCCCCTGTACGTTCTGATACTACTCGTCACGTTGGCCTCCCTGAGCACTTGAAGGTTCACTTTGATGGTTGCGGTGATAAATGCTGCACAGCTCGTAGTGAACGCCCATGGCTGACGGTCGGTTTGCCGGGTTGAAGCTGAGGCAGCTTTTGATTAACAACGCGATTTCCGACGGACATTGGTCCGACGGCGTCGGCGCTAACTTGCCGGCGCAGACCAACAACGCGATCCGCGTGTTGCCCAGCTGCATCGTACCGGTTTCCAGCAGCTCTTTCTTGTACGGATGTTGCGCCGTGTCGAGTTCGACGAGCAAGACGCCCAGCGAATAGATATCCGCCTTCTCGTTGTACCGCTCGCCTCGCAGTATCTCAGGAGCGATCCACGCCACCGTACCGATCTCGCCCGTCATGGTCTCGTCCAACAAGGCTTCTCGACTCGTTCCAAAGTCGCTCAGCTTCGCGTCACCATCAGCGTTGAGAAGTACGTTTCGGGCCTTCAGATCACGATGGATGATTGGCGGGTCGAACGAATGCAAATACACGAGCGCGACGATGACGTCCAACGCCACGGCACTCTTGGCTTTGAGACCCTGGGATGCTTCAAACCATTGGATGGCATTGGAATCTTGCTGCTGCTTATCCAGCGCCGCGCGGAGATCGCCACCAGCCATATACTCGTTCACGACTGCAATGTCCTGCAGTGTGGTCCACGTGATCCCGACAAACTCGACGATACGAGGGTGCTCAAGCGAGGCACACAGTCGAATCTCGTCCATGAAGCTTCTCATAACGCGTTTGTCTTTGGCCTTGTCTGGCAGCATTTGCTTGATGGCGACCTCACGACCTCGGAACTTGGCGAGATGGATAACGCCAAATCCTTCTCTCCCGATCACGTACAAGATTTGGATCTCGTCGTACGCAATGCGGTAAGTCATGAGCTCTTCGTCATTGCGGATATCATTGCTGAGGTACTCCCGGGAAGAGTTCATTGGGACTCCGGACGAGTCGGCGGTCGCGTCCGACGATCCCTGTGCGTCGAATGTCTCCAGCTCATGGTATTTGTCGCCAACGTCATGGGATGGCGTCTTGCCGCGGAAGCACTTGCAATATACGAGGACGGCGGCCACCAAACACGTGACCGCGGCGACTGCGATGATGACGATAATGATGGTGGTCGATTTGGCTGAGCTGCCTGATGGAGAAGTTGACGAGTTACTGGATCCTCTATGTGCGTTTGGCGGTCGCGTTTCCCTCATGTACTTCGCCTCGAAGACCGCGTCTAATGTACAGGAAAGTGAGTTAGATATCGTGACTGGCGACTCGAAAGAGGCCGCTTCCCTACCGCTGATGACACACGCAGAAAGGCCCGGTTGAATCTGCCGCAGCGTGGCAGTTGCGTCTCTGCACGTCGTCTGGGCCACGCTGTCCGAGAAAACAACCATCTCCAGGACCTTCGCGTCGGAATCTCGAATCTCGAGCTCCGTCAAGTTGGTGCCGGTGAAATCGCTGTGGTTTTGACACAGGCACAGTGAGAGCTTGCTCTCTTCATCGGTATACTCGTAAGATCCCCTCGCACGTACATAAATGTCAACTGAGAAGAGAGCCTGACGCCGCGAATGGTCTGCACGCCGCAGTTTGTACACACCCTGCAATTCCGTACCGCGTCAGAGTCGCTTCGTGCCATTCATCAAATGAGCGAGCGTACAGTTTGCTCAGCGAGTTGGGCAACGTCAGGTTCTCGATCGTCTTGAGCGCCTCGTTGTTGCTGATGCGGCTGTGCGGAGGGAGGAGAGTGGGTTCGCGTGAGTCTCCTTCCCATGCCACTGGGTAAAGTTCCATGGCCAGTACTCACAGCTCAGCGAGTTGATCCGGAAGGAGGAAGTTGATGACTGCGAACGAGTTGGATTCAAGAAACCTGGTGTGCTCCACAATCAAGCCTCAGTCATTCGCTCAGGAGAATGAGTCCAGCATGGAGACGAGAACGAACGTACAACTCAACCAACGAAGTCGGCAGGGAGAAGTCGGCGAGTGAAGTAAGTCCATTCTGCACCAGGTACCTTATTGCCACACAATCGCATCATTAGTTGCGCGCATGGACACACAATAAAAGGCTGAGCACCTTCACGCACAAGGTTTCCACTCGGTTCGGGATCGTGCCATTCGCAATCCCTCGCAGCTGGTTGTCTTCAAGGTCTCTACAAGCTCAGCACAAATGAGTGAGATTCCCATCTTCAGAGGCGATTTCGAGTCGGGGGTGCACACAATGTCCGTAGCGACGACGGGAACTTGAAGTTGTCCACGGTCTTGAGCTTACATGACGCGAGAATACTGGTGGTTAGCGAGTAGCGAGGTGAGCACAGTCCACGACTCCGCATCGCCCAAGGCTCCTTTCCCTTCGTACATGTGACTTAGGTTGGTGTACTGCGTGAGGTCGGCTTCCGTCACCCTGTTCTCGTCAAAGTACCTGTTGAACATCAAGCCATCTTAGTCATATCTGCGTACACCAAGACTTCTCAGAAAAATCGCCAAACGCACAGGCGCTCGACTGCCAACGGCAGACTCTCGATGCGGCCGATGTCTCTCGCCGTGCAGTTGAGCTTGAGCGCGCTGTCCACGTCGGACTCGACGGGCACCGTATCCAATCTGCAGTCCGGGTGGAGAATCCACGCAGTGGCGGTTGTGTTGGTGGGTGCCGCGAGGATCGTCGGGACGGGCGGTGCTGATCGTGCGGCCGCGGCGCAATACTCAGCGGCAGCGGCGACTGCGTGTCCCGAAGCATCAATGCTCAGCGCAAACACCACGAGAAGGCGCCAGGCGCACGCGAGCAGGTCCGCCATACTGGAGTGGCTTTCAATTAACCCGCTTCCGTACGCGCAATGGGGATATTGGTGGCTTCTGATGACGTAGGGAGTACCCAGAGCGCACTTTTGAACTGGGCCACCCACTGGTCTGCAGGGCGAACGGAATATTCAGGAAGGTGCCCCATCCTGAGTATATCCCTCGATCTTCCCGCACTCCCGTCCCGAGCCCCACCAGCATAGGCTGGGAGCGTGTGCTATACGACCAAGTGACTGTGCAAACGGGCTTGACCTGCCTGGCAGCACTGCATTTCAATTTTTGTGGTGTTGTGCTTCTCTGAGAGGATAATGTAGATTGACGAGTTTCCCCCATCAATTGGTGTGTTCAGCTCTCACGTCGTCGCGTCGTCACACAAAATAGGCGGTTGCGATGAGGAGCAACGTCCCAAATCCGTAGGATCAACATGAGGCAATGTCCACACTTGGACTCCAGTGGCTCGAGGGCTCGAACTGTGTACAGTCTGTGGTGCCTTTAAGCACCATGATATATTGATCTTACCATTTAATGTTTTCATATCATGATTCACAGCAAACTGATCATATCTCGCATTTTGCAGGCGCTTCGAGGCGCTAGCACCGTCAGGGTCAGATTGGGTCAAGCTTCTACTCACTCTGCAAGAGTTTGCGCATCTCGTAGTGGATACCCATGGCGGATGGTCGGTTTTGGGGGTCGTAACTCAGACAGCTACTTATCAGCGTGGCCACCTCTGACGGACACGTCTCCGACGGCGACGGTGCCAGCTGACCGGAGCTGACCAATAATGCTATCCGCGTGTTGCTGTGCGGCGTTGCACTCGTCTCGGACAGTTCTCGCCTGTACGGGTGGCGCGCCGAGTCAAGTTCCACAAGCAAAACGCCCAGCGAATAGATATCCGCCTTCTCGCTGTATCGCTCGCCTCGCAAAACCTCAGGAGCGATCCAAGCCACCGTGCCGATCTCGCCCGTCATGGTCTCGTCCAGTAAGGCTTCTCGACTCGTTCCAAAGTCGCTCAGCTTCGCGTCGCCATCAGCGTTGAGCAGTACGTTTCGGGCCTTCAGATCACGATGGATGATTGGCGGGTCGAACGAATGTAAATACACGAGCGCGACGATGACGTCCAACGCAACGGCACTCTTGGCTTTGAGACTATCACGCGCTTCGAACCACTGAGCTGCGTTGGAAGCTTGCTGCTTGTCCAGTGCCGCGCGGAGATCGCCACCAGCCATGTACTCATTCACGACTGCAATGTCCTGCAGCGTGCTCCACGTGAGCCCGACAAACTCGACAATACGGGGATGCTCGAGCGAGGCAGCCAACCGAATCTCGTCCATAAAGCTTCGCACAACGCGAGTGTCTTTTGCCTTATCCGGCAGCATTTGCTTGACGGCGACCTCACGACCTCGGAACTTTGCGAGATGGATAACGCCAAATCCTCCTCTCCCAATTACACGCACTATCTGGATCTCGTCGTACGCGATGCGGTATGTGATCATTCTCTCGTCGTTGCGGATGTCGTTGCTGAGGTACTCGCGTGCGGCAAATCCTGGTGTGTCGGAGGACCCACCTGTCGATGCTGTCGCGGCTGTCGAGCCCTGAGCCTCCGTTGCGGGGATTTCTTGGTACTTATCTTCGACGTCATCGCCTGAAGCACCTCTCCCACGGATGCATTTGCGATACACTACTACCGCTACGACCACACACACGATGGCAGCAACGACCACGATGACGATGATGATAGTCGAGGGCGATGATTCGGGTGATTTCGTTGGAGAAGAAGTAGACGAGCCACTGGGTCCACCTCCGTATTTCGCATCGAAGACTGCGTCTACAAAGATGGAAGGCGAGTTAGTTTGACAACTTGTGACACGGGAGAAATCAATTTCTTACCACTGATGACACACGTAGGGACTCCCACCTGGATCAGACGCAGATTGGCGGTCGTGTCTCTGCACGTTGGCTGATCCACATCTCCAGAGAAGCTGAGCTTCTTGAGGAGATTAACGTCAGATTCTCGGATCTCAAAATCTTTGAGTGTACTGCCTGAAAAGTCACTGGTGGAAGCACTCCATGAGCTTGCTTTCTATATCCTCGAGCTCCCAAAGATCGCATTGCACGTACATGGAGCCCAGCTGCGAAGTGAGCTTGACGCCGCGGAATGTCTGCACGTTGCAATCCTTGCACACCCTAGAAATCCATCCCATGTACTAGCTCGTGAGATGCATACCAGCAGATCACAACGTGTCTGTGTGTACGTACAGGTTAGTCAGCGTGTTTGGCAATGTTAAGTTCTCGACCGCTGTGAGTGCTGGGTTTTTGGTGAGGCGGCTTTCGGAGGCGAGAGGATAGGGACACGTCAGTCGCATGCCAATACGCCCAGCAGAACATTGTATGAATCAACGCACAGTTCCGTGAGCCCATCCGGAATAGGGAAGTTGACTGCGGTGAAGGCGTTGGAGGTAAGATCCCTGTGTCGCACATACGTCCACATGAATTAAATTCAGCCATAGAAACACCAAGCGCTTACAACTGAGAGCCACGTACAGCACTTTCAGCGAGAGCGGCAGGGAGAAGTTGTCGAGGGAGGTGAGTCCATTTCGATTAAGGTACCTGGACCATTGAACACTTGTGAGTTTGTGAAGGAAAGGACGGTTAGTGCTTGGACGTACAGTGTATGGACGCGGTTCGGAATGGTTCCGTTAGGAATTCCCAGGAGCTGGTTTTGGTCAAAGTCTCTGCCCAAGATCCCATTGTCAGTGTCACGAGAATACCCCCACGCCGTGTATGATAAAACTACAAAGTACATACAGGATTTGGAGCGACGACGGGAACTGGAAGTTGTCCACAGTCGTGAGGTTACACTGGGCGAGGATGCTGCACAGACAACATATAGAGTCAAATCCATCACCTCTTCACTCAAGGGCCACGTTCCGTCTCCTTACACTTGGCTCAGGTTGGTGTACTGGGAGAAGTTGGCTTCCTTGACTGTGTTGTGGTCGAGGTATCTGCACACATCAAAACACCCTTTAAATGAGCCATCTGTGGGACTCACAATACGATCCAGCCGGGACCACGAAAACGTACAGACGCTGGGCGCCCCATGGCAGACTCTCGATGCGAGCCACGCCTTTCTCCGAGCACACGAGCTTCTGGGAGCCGTCCACGTCGGTCGCAATTTTCACAACGTCCAGTGTGCAGTTCGGGTAGAGGATCCACGCCGTGGTGTTCACGTTGTCCGGTGCCGCCATGACCGTCGGGATGTCGGGCGCCGGTCGCGCCGGCTTCGCGCAATCTGCGGCAGAGACGACCGCGCGGTCCAAGGCGGTCGTGCTCAGCGCGAGCACCATGAGAAGACACCATGCACGCATGAGGAAGGCAGCCATGATAGAGTGGTCTCACTCGCGGGCTGCTGCTCGGGACGGGGAATGCCCCTCGCAGCAGAGTCGCAGCGGCCCCACCCACTGGATCAGGGATGGGCTCGACCACGAGCTCTGATTGGGTGCCGTAACTCTGCCTGAAAAAAAAGACAGGCCACAACAGGTCGATTGCTGCATTGGATTGGCTGACATACTATATTACTATTCACTCAACAGGGTGCATAATTGGGTTCAAATTTTGGTGAATGTTTGCCAGAAGTGTCTGGCAGTGAAAATACGAGACGAAAGCGCTCAGAGATCTGCTGCTTTACAACCGTATTTAACGCGGATTCAATGGTCTCACTCTGAACATGTCAACTCGTTCCCCGTGGGTCCTTCGAGCACTGCACATCATGCGTGAACGTGTTCCCATTGGTCTCGTCTGTCGTGTACTGGTTTTGGTTGGTGGCGGCTTTTCCCGTCAGGCAATCCAATGCTGCCTGCCCACTAAATTCATTACCCACAATCATTCGACCATTAAAACGCGCAGACGAGCCGAACTCGGCTTTCAACCCTCTTGCGATTCCAGGAGAAAAAGTGTACAGTGTGATTGTGTCGGAAATGGATTCGCATGCATGGTGTCCTCCCGGTCTCTTCGATTACCGGTGACCAACGGGAGCGAACGGGGAGAAAACCCCGTCCCCACTGATGTCTAGCTGGCGAAATTTGAAGACCGATTACTTATTACGTACTTGATTATTCTGGGTTCATTCTTCAACGACTTTGGTCTCACCTCACCAACTTTCATTTCGACTGTCGAAAGATCTTGCGCATCTCGTAGTGGATGCCCATGGCCGACGGTCGGTTCTGGGGATCGTAACTCAAACAGCTACTTATCACCGTAGCCACCTCTGACGGACATGCCTCCGACGGCGACGGTGCCAGCTGACCGGAGCTGACCAACAATGCTATCCGCGTGTTGCTGTGCGGGGTCGCGCTGGTTTCGGACAGTTCTCGTTTGTACGGATGGCGCGCCGTGTCGAGTTCCACCAGCAAAACGCCCAGCGAATAGATATCCGCCTTCTCGCTGTACCGCTCTCCTCGCAAAACCTCAGGAGCGATCCAAGCCACCGTGCCGATCTCGCCCGTCATTGTTTCGTCCAACAAGGCTTCTCGACTTGTTCCAAAGTCGCTGAGCTTTGCGTCGCCATCGGCATTTATAAGAACATTCCGGGCCTTCAAATCGCGGTGGATGATCGGCTGGCCGAACGAATGTAAATACACGAGCGCACCAACCACGTCCAACGCAACGGCACTCTTGGCTTTGAGACCTTGGGATGCTTCAAACCATTGCGCTGCATCTGGTACATGCTGTTGCTTGTCGAGAGCCGCGCGAAGATCCCCGCCAGTCATGTACTCGTTCACAACGGCCATGTCCTGCAGCGTGCTCCACGTGAGCCCAATGAATTCGACAATGCGAGGATGCTCGAGCGAGGCACAGAGTCGAATCTCGTCCATGAAGCTTCGCACAACTCGCGTATCTTTTGCCCTGTCCGGCAGCATTTGCTTGATGGCGACCTCACGACCTCGGAACTTGGCGAGATGGACAACGCCAAAGCCTCCTCTTCCGATCACACGCACTATCTGGATCTCGTCGTACGCGATGCGGTATGTGATCATCCTCTCGTCATTGCGGATATCGTTGCTAAGGTACTCGTGTGAGCCAGATGCCGGTGCGCCAGACGATCCCCCTGTCGGTGCTGTCGCGGCTGACGAACCCTCCGCTTCTAGGGTTGGTATGTCTTCATATTTGTCGTCAACGTTGTGGCCAGAGGTTCCCTTTCCACGGAAGCACTTGCGATACACCACAATAGCGACCACCGCACACACGACGGCAGCAACGATCACGATAATGATGATGATGGTCATGGACGACGACGATTCGGAGGGTGGTGTGGTCGACGGAGATGGAGTAGATGAGCCTCCAGTTGTATCAGGTGGCCTAGGTCCACCCCAGTATTTTGCTTCAAAGACCACGTCTAGAATGGGGGAAAGGCGAGTTAGTTTCGATGACAAGTGGAACAGGAAAGATTGCTTCCTTACCACTGATGACACACGTAGGGAGGCCTGGCTGAACTTGACGCAGTGTTGCGTTTGTGTCGCTGCAGGTCGTTTGCGACACATCCCCGGCGAACTTGAGGTTCCTCAGGATGCCGACGTCCGATTCCCGAATCTCGAACTCCCTCAGGGTACTGCCCGAAAAATCACTACGACCACAGTGTGAGCGTTCTTCATGTCCATTCTATAATAAATGTCAGCTCGCGTACATGGTTCCCAACTGTCGAGTGAGCTTGACGCCGCGAAAGGTCTTTACGCCGCAGTCCGTACACGCCCTACAAGATCACAGTCTCTTTCGTCAGGCCGCCACCGCGTCGAAGTCGATTTGCCATTAAACGAACGAGCTTACAGCTTGTTTAGCGAGGCTGGCAATGTCACGTTCTCGATCGACTTGAGTGCCTTGTTATTGGTGAGGGAACTTTTCGATGCCAAAATGATACGCACACGTCAGGTTCTCTCCCCATACACACAGCACAGTATCGGGTGAATCAACGCACAGCTCCGTGAGTCCATTCGGAATGGCAAAATTCACTGTGGTGAATGCGTTCGTGTCAAGGAACCTGGGTCATACAAACGTCCCAGATACTCAGCATTTGATGCACCAAGGGCAGAGATCAAAACCCACGTACAGCGAAGTCAACGACCCCGGCAGGGAGAAGTTGTTGAGTGAGGTGAGTCCATTCCTGTTGAGGTACCTGGACAGCAGAGGACACCAGTGAGTAAGTGTCTGGACGAACGCACAGCGATAGTTGATTAGTGCATGCATGCACGTACAAAACCTCTACTCGGTCGGGAATCGTTCCTTTCGCGATTCCTTGGAGCTGATTCTCGTCAAAGTCTCTGCACAAGATCCCATCGTCAATAAATGCCGCGTCGTGCGTGGTGAGGGTGTATAAAGCACTTACAAAATCTGGAGCGACGACGGGAACCGGAATGTGTCCGCGGTCGTGAGGTTACACTGGGCGAGAATGCTGTACAGACATGTCAAATCTTCCACGCCCCGCCAAACGCTACGCTATCGTCTCCTTACATTTGGCTCAGGTTGGTGTACGGGGAGAAATCGGCCTCCTTGAGCGTGTTGTGATCAAAGAACCTTTTCCACGCACCAAAATAAGTGACTCATTTCGAAATGGTCAAATTAATATCCAGCAAAACTCACAGCCGCTTGGTCGATATCGGGAGGCTCTCGACGCGACCGATACCCCGTTTCGAGCAGTTGAGCTTGGGGATGTAGTATGCGTCGGGCTCGACGACCACGATGTCTAGTTTGCAATCTGGATGGAGAATCCACGCAGTGTTGATCGGGTCGTCCGGAGCCGCCATGATCGTCGTCACGGCTGGCGCCGGTCGCGCGGGTTTGGCGCAGTTTGTCGCGGCAGAGACGACCATGCGATCCGAGCCAGCGGTGCTCAGGACGAGCACCACGAGAAGCCGCCAGACACACACGGGAAGGACCCCCATGATGGAGGTGGTGCACTCTGTGCGTGCTGCAGTTCAGGACGGGGAATGCCACCAGTGTCCGCGAGTTTCGACGCCGCGGGAGACTGTGAACCCAAGATCTGGCCAATCAGAGGCCGCGATTAATCAACTGAAACACTATGAACTGCTTCCCATTGGTTGACAAGATGGGTTCTTGGGTTCCGAAGTGAGCTTCGGCTCACTAAATCAGTTACTGTCCCAGACAGTCCCAAGAATCAGAGCTCAAAATCGTACTCAATTTACCTTTTGGGCGCGCATTGCCAATGCTGGCGGAACTGCGGCATCTCCAGGCGACTTCTACTTTGGTTAAGGCTGGGCTACGATACCACCTCCATCTCCATCACCATTGGACACTCTGCAACTCGGGGCATTCCTGGTACGCCAGCTCGTAGCTTGTCAAGGCAAACGAGTCGCTTCCCATCAAGTTGTTTGAACCACTCCTAAGATCGAATGCAGACCACCGCGAGCACCTTCAAAGAGAATACTTGCGAGACTGGCGCAGTGCGTAGAAGACCTCCATGGCACTCGG
>JAADXL010000614.1:0-20829 GCA_023337755.1 Pythium aristosporum | reverse complement strand
CGTGGGCATCACGGCGGCCACGGGCGACGAGCTAGAGGACTGGAGCGAAGACTTTGAGGCCCACACGCCGCGCGCCGATGCGAATACCCAGGGAGAAGACGTCGCACTGAGCAACGGCAACGGCAGTGGACGCAATAGCGAGTGGGCCAGCGATCTTCGCGACGGCAGCGAGAGCGGCAGTCTGCGAGAGAGCAGCAGCGGGGGGCTCTCGGCGCGGATGCTGCGTGGGTTCCCGCGGTCGTCGTCGCTTTTCCACAAGTCGTCGCGGCGGTCGTGGGGCCAGCGCCAGCGCCAGCTCAGCTTTGACGCCGTTGGCAATGGAGGCAGCGACACCCCCATGTTCACAAGCAGCGACCGCTCGACGCGCCATAGCCACCGGATACGACGCAGCAGCAACGACGCGGCCGAGGAGTCGTCGCGGCGGTCGTCGTCTACGCTTGGGCTCTCGACAACGGCGTCGTCGTCGTCGCTGTCGCAGCCAGTATTACCCGATGAACCAGTGCTCACGATCGGGGACTTGCGGGACGAGATGATTGTCGACGATGACGACGAGGACGTGGACGACATTCCCCATCCTCATGTCAACGGCCACGCCAGGTCCTTCAACGAGAAGTCGGTATCACCAGAAGAAGAATCGATGGACGCCAAGCACGAGGAGTGCGGCCATGATCAGAATGCCGCCGTTGGAGTCGAGGAGATGGAGGAAGAGGAAGATCAGGAAGAAGAACTCGCCCTGGCGGACGAGCCACGAGAAGAAGAAGAAGAAGACGAGGACGAGGACTGGGACGTGGAGTTTGGTTTCGCGGACGTTCCGGACGACGACCAGGACGATCTCAAGCCGGGCAGCAGCGGTGTCATTGATTCGAACCGGCGGCGTGCTGACAACTTTAATATCTTCCTGCGCGGGTTCCATGACATGATGGCGGGCGACGAGTTCATGGACGACGACGAGGACGTGGGTCGCTCCCGGAAAGGACGCCTCGTGTCTGAGGAGTCATTGTTCAAGCGCCGACGCAGTGACATTCCAACGAATAGTACGGCAAGCATGGACGGCAACAGCATGGAGACGGGGTTGCGTCTCAGTCTGTCGTCGCTCACCGGTACGACTGAGTACGCGCTCGTGGACAAGTATCGCCTGTTGGATGTCGCGTGCTCGTCGTCGTACGCCGTTCGCATTGAGAGGTACCCCAAGCCGTGTGTGACCTACAGCAACCTGGAGCGAAGTGCGGTACACTTCCCGTCGTTCTCGGATAACAAGCTCGAGCAGTGGCTCGCGACGGTCGTGCGTTCCAAGTGCGAGGCGGTCGAGGCGTTGATGACGCACGCGCAGGCCAATACGCCCAACCCACGGAACCAAAAAAATCACCAGTTTCGCACGCTCGTGTCGCTCCCGTTTGGTAGGCGGTTTGTGGACAAGTGCTTCAAGCAGATTTCAGTCTACCGCTTCTACGGCGAAGACAAGTCGAACCGGGAACTGATCCGCGTCTTCTTCGAGAAGCTTGCGACCGCGGGCATTGCCGACGAACACTGGTCCTCCAAGCTGGCACCAGCGGATCTCGTGTACATTGCCGGCGTCGTAATGGAAGTGCTACAAGAAGCGGCACGAATGTACGGTCCAGTGCCAGCGTCCGGCGTGATGACACCCCCACCTCCACACGCGGGTATGCCCACGACGAGTCGCTCCAATGGGGCCACTGCTTTCTGGATGCGGCAGTTCCAGAGCATCTTGACAATCTGCGTGGACGCGTTTCCGACGTATCGGGATCTCGTCGCTCTGATCGAGCTTCGCTTTGTGTGCCACCATCTCGTGGGCCTCGCCAATGGCGATCTCCCTTATGTGTGGCAAGTCTGCAATCAGTACCCGCGCTGTGGCACATCGATGCACAGCGAGCCGATCGCGGGCGAGTCGGCTCCGATCATTGCGAGCGAGATTCTGCAGCACTACGGCGCGCTACTGGCTGCACTACAAGCGAGCGTGGATGCGCTTCAAGCCAGCGAGCCAGTCGAGGCGTTTTCAGGTGGTGTCGCTGCCACTGCACAAGAAGTTGCCCCATCCAGGTTCTGCACGTCGACGAACCCGCTCTGTCTATTGGCACTTGCTGTGTGCGACCTCCAGACCGTCTACAGCAGCCGGAGTGCGCTCGCCGAAACGATGATTCCAGAGCTGCTGGAGCTGTTCGAGTTCGAGGAAGACGAAGCTGTGCTGTCATTTCACGGTGGCGACCATCCATTCACCCGGGACTCTGGGCATGACGGAGAGGAAGACGAGGTTTCCATTGCAGATCTGCTCAAGCCGTCTGGTGTCGGTCGTCAACGCTTGCTCGAGGAGACACTGTACGTGGCCATCGACATGTTCCAGGAGCCGCTGGTGAAAGCACGGTGTGCGTCGGTGATGAGCAGTATGCATTCAGCGGCAGCGACGACCGCAGTGTTTGGTGTGAGCCCGCACGCCCACATGAAGCAGGCCGAGAGCTTGGCGTACGAGGCGTTGCGCATTCTCGAGTGGCAGACGTCGCGTCGGCTGGGCGACATTCTGCCGCTTCCCGAAAGTGAAGACGACCAGCAGCGCGAGCCAATATCCAGTGTGTTTGCAAACGACGGTCTCCTCTCGGATCTGGGCCGCGAAATCCTCGAGAGTCTTGGGAACGTGCTCGTCAAGAACCAAAAGTATCGGTACGGAATCCTGTGTCTGGAAGCTGCGACCACGGTCTACAGTCTTCTCAACCAAGGACGAAACCACGAACGCGTCGACAGGCTCATGTGTACGCTGACGACGCAGGCGGACGACATCAAGCGAGCACTTCCACTCCACGAAAAAGTCGCGAGCTCGTGCTTGCGACAAGGCAACACGAACGAATACGTGTTTCTGACGCAGACGCTGACCAACATGTGGATCGGAGAGGGCAAATTCTCGCGCGCCGAAGAGTTCCTGACGTCGGCGTTCCACTTTCTGCGGGACCAGACGAGTCTCCTGCCGCCGTTTTTCCTCTCGTCGCTTGCCGGAAGCCACTCGGGAAGTGACTCGGTGTCCAACTCGAGCCGGAGCGGCTCGTCGGCATTGACGGCGACCAGTTCCGCGTCGTCGTTAGGCGGTTCGTTTGTCTACCCTGGCGGACGCGGCAACACGAGCGAGATGGATCTCTGGCTCAACCACGACATCACGCTGCATCTGCTGTTGCGGGATTTGTATCGAGCCAGTGGACGCTTCATCGAAGCTATGCGCGTGGTCGAGTACCTGCTCAACTACAGCGTGCGGCTACCTCGCGGAAAGCGTACGCAGTTGCGCATGCTGCTTGCAGAAGACTCCCTCCAGCAGCGCGTGCTCGACACGTCACGGTACATGTTCCACCTGCTGGACCAGGAAGCCAACTACTTTTGTGACCGGCTGATGCAAAGCACGCTCGGAGGTGCGTTGGGCGGCGGCGCCAACAACAACAGCGGGGGTGGATTCGGTAGCAGCAGTGGTGCGGGCGGAAGCAGCAATGGTGGGCGAAGCGTGGGCGGTATGGGCAGTGAGTCGCGGTTCAGCTTCGACATGGTGCTGAGCATTCGCTACATATTGGCGCGGGCCAAGCTGTACCTGCAGCTCGGTGAGTTGCGCCATGCCTACACGTGGCTCTCGCTCGCGCACATCAAGAATGAACGCGAGAGTGTCCGCATGAAGGCGAAGATGCACATGCTGGACGGTCGCATTCTCGTCGAGCTGCTGCGACGTCAGCACGAACAGCGACTGCTTCCAGAGAAGACGATGTGTGCCAACGAGCTCCACCAGCATCGCGCGGCGTCTCTCTCCACCGTCGAAGAGACGCTCAAGGCCTTCACCGCGTCAGTGTATGCGCTCAGCAAGGACGAGCGAAAGCACTTTGAAGGTCGCCTTGTGGAGTTTGGTGGTGCGCTCGAGCACGCTGACAGGTGTCTGCAGCTGGGCGTCCAGGCCTATTGGGCAGCGTATGACCTGTACCAGACGCTGGATGATCGCCATCATCAGCTCAAGGCCTCGCTCGGCGTCATTCAGTGCCAGCTCGTCCCGATTGAGCGCTCGTTCTTTGCGCTTGGAAGCAGCACGAGCGAGGAGCAGCTCATGAAGATGCTAGGTACCTGCTCGGTCATGCCTCGACGAAGCTCGACGTTTGTGGGAACGACAACGAAAGAAGGGGAGGCTTCACCGCCCTGTGAGCAGCAAGCCAATGGCCAGGCTGGAGACGACGATACGTCGATTGAAGGCGTTCGAACGACTCTCCAGGATTGCCAAAGGCTGCTGCGTCAGGCCCTGAGCTTGTGCGAACAGCTTGCGGAGCCGTCCTCTTACTTTCAGACGTTGGTCTACTGTGCGCAGACGTGGACGTGGCTCGAGCGACTCGCGCCGTACAAGGGCGAACGGCCAATCAAGGAAGCCGCGTCGTTCTGGGAAGAGGCCGTGAAAGTCATGAAGGCGGTGTATTTCCGCCGCGTGGCATTCGAGTACGATCCCCGCAATCGCCAGTCGATCCAGCAGGTCGCTCGCTCGGGCGGTCTTCACGGGCCATCCCTGGGTGGCGACAGTACGACGTTTTCGCTGGTGCCGATCCTCAACTTTCGCGAGAGCTTCATTCTTCGCCTGGAGACGGTGACGCTCCAACTTATCACGACGGCCTGCCAGTTGCAGCAGTTTGACCGCGTCCCCGAGTACGTTGAGGACATGCTCGTGCTCCACATGGACGAGTTGCTCAGCGCACGCATGTGTCTCAACGGCATTGCGCACCAGCTCCGCTCGTTCCGATCACAGCAGCTTCACCAGTCGATCGTGCGGCAGATTCCGCTCTATGCGATTCCTGGACCAACGGCATTACCGTCGACTGAACCAGGCGCTGCGAAGTCAGCAGGTATCGATATTGCGGTGCCGCCGAATCCCAAAGCCTCGTTCTCGTCCAACAGTTTGCCCGGTGTTCTGCCGTCCTCGTCACACATCACCGCCGCTGCAAAGCGAAAGGGCCACAAGAAGAACCAGTCCATGTCGTCCATCTCGGAGTTGCTCACGTCGTCAAGCAGCGCACAGCCCACGACGTCGTCTTTCCACGATCTGTCGCTGTCGTTTGTCTCTGCGAGTGGTCGAAGTACGGCTCTCAGTGGTGGCGCGACGCCCCGTACGGGGTTAGCGTCACTCAGTGATCGATCGTCGGCTGGGAGTTTCGCCCAAAAAGGTTGCTGCTCTTCGGCTGAGACCTCGAAGATCACTCGAAGCCCAACCAGTAGGAGCCACGGCCACGAACCGGGGGCGTCCCGAGAGCGCTCCCGCTCGGCGCCGCACGCGAAATCGCCGCACGGCGCTAGTGGCAGTGCGCGGTCTCCCGGGAACGAGTATTTGTCGCCCGTCCACGAAAGCAATGGAGGAAGCCACCCTTCTGCGGCGGGTCTGGCAATTCCTGTTCGCGTCTTGGACCTCAAGGATGTGCGGTTATGGCCGGGGTCGTTCAACAGCAATACGGCTGAAGATTTTGCCAACACGAACGGCACAAACGGCAGCACGGCCATCGGCATTTACGACTTTGACGACGTCCAGTCGGAACGGCTCTGGTGGATCTTCAACGCGTGGAGCAAGTCCAAGGACAGTTACATCTCGGGCAAGACGGACGTGGCAGCGTTTCGCCACCAGAATTTGAAGACGCTGCGCACGCTGCTGGATGCGTTTGACCCGCAGCAGGTCGCCGTGCTGTGCTCGGGCCAGCACAAGGACAAGGCGTCGGGCGGCGTGATGGTGGGCTTTGATGTGGCGCATATCCATGCGCACACGTTCATTGAGGACCGCGGATTCGTACTCTGTGTGGGCTTTGACGGCCAAGCTTCGAGCAGCACGACGTCTGCGTCCGTGTCGTCCGTGTCGGCTCGGCGCCAGCAGCACCCCCACTCGCGCCTCGCGTTCAAGGTGTTCAAGTCGATTCCGGACAGGCCGGTGACGTGGCGACTCGAGATCCCGCGGGCCGACTGGTACTTGTCGCAGGACCATTTCTTTGACGGACCAGCAGCGGCCTCCTCGAGCGGTGGAGACGCCGTGCTCCGGACGCTGCGACTGGTGGGCGCCAAGCTGCTGTTCAAGATCCTGGGGGCTTTGCTGCTCGAGAATTCGTTGGTCGTCGTGGGTTCGTCGTTCCCGGTGATTAAGGAGGTCGTGCTGTGCCTGCTCAAGCTGTTGCGTCCGTTCCGGTGGCAGCACACATTCGTGCCGTTTCTGCCAATCCCGTCATGGCGGTTCCTCGCCGACTCGCTGCACCACCATGTGCAGTCGCAACTTGTGGTCGCGCGTCCCAAGGCTGACTGGCGGTGGGGATCTCCGCGGCCGGGGACGCGGAGCCTGAGCCACAGCAATGGGAGCAGCAGTCACCCGGCGTCGCCGCCGATGCCGCTGCAAGACGAGCCGCCGTTCCTCATTGGCACGATGGCCGAGACGTGGCACACGTGCGTGGAGCGGCTCAAGGCGTCGTCGCTCGACGATCGGGTCCACGCGATTCCGGCGTACGTCAACGTGTTAAATCTGGACGATGTAGCGTCATTCAGTGCTGCCAAGAGCAGTCGCAACGCCGTCGCGTTCCCGCGCAAGCTGCGCAAGCAATTTCTGGAGCGCTTTGATAAGGTCGTCAAGTACCGTCGCAAGATCCACAACAAGGCGCCGCCGCCGCCACCGCCGCCGCCGCAGCGGCTGTCGTCGTCGGCTTCGTCCTTTTCTATTCGCCACAGCTTTTCGCAGCCGTCAAGCGGTGCTGCGAAGCTGTCGAAAGACGCGGCCGAGGACGATCGCCTCATGTACGACGCGGCGTGTGGGGCGGCGTTTGTCACGGGGCTTGACGACGTGTACGATCGCCTGACGTCGCTCAGCGCTGAGCGCGCCAAGAAACGACAGGGCAAGAAGAAGAAGACCCACTCCAAGCGCCACGACTTCAAGGCGTGGTTCTCGTCCACCCACGAGTTTGACGCGTACGTCGACGCGTTTCTCGACACGGCCGTATACGAGCGGTACGAAAGCGACCGCGCGTCGGGCACCGCCATGCTTACGGCCACCGACGCGAGCGGGTTGCTTCTCTCACGGTCCAGCAGCACGACGTTCCACCCGAGTGTCGGCAAGTCAGACAAGCAGGCTGGGGGATGTGGCGGCGTGGCCCTGGCCTCGACGTCGACGCGTGGGTTGCTCAGCGGGGCGCGCAGCTTTGGTAGCGTGAGCAGCAACAGCAGCTTCAACGGCCACTCGTCGACCCACCACCAGCTATAGCACCTCGTTTGTGTATGCGTGAGGGCTTGTGTATTCATCCAGTCTAATAGGAGCCATATTTATGAAAGCCACCAAATGCACAAGGATTTACTACTAGTATACAGGGATTTAGTATGGTAAACAACGTTTTGGAGAATGGGAACTGTGAAAAGGCAATTTTATGGTTTATGGGCACAGCGAAGCAAGCGAGCGGATTGACAGGTCCGGGAGTTCCTGCTTCCCAGCGGCCTTTGCCTTGGCATGGAGTTGCTAGTGTCTCCGAACATCAGTATAATGAAACCAAGCATCAGTGGAGAATGTCTCCACTCACCTGATCGACGCGGTACGCGACCGAGGCCTTGCCAGCCTTGACGGCCCACTGCAGCGGCGTCTTCTTGTGCTTGTCCGTGAGCTTCCACTTGGCACCATGAGCCAGCAGCAGCCAGATCATGGGCTCGTCGCCGGCCTTGCACGCGAGATGCAGAGGCGTGTACCAGCCCCAGGCCGCACGCGTGTTGGGTACGGCTCCTCTCTCCAGCAGCAGCTTGGTCATCTCCAAGTCGCCCGAGGCCACAGCTCGATGCAGTGGGCCCACACCCGACTATGGCTCGAAAGAAGAGAAATGATAACAGATCAGACATGGTTACACATTAGATAACAACAGAGACCGTTGAACGGACCCATCGCACGCGGTGGAGAAGCGCCGGCGTCTCGTGAAGACACGCGAGTACGGCGTCACGGTCGCCTCGGGCCACGAGCAGACAAAGATCCACGGTCTCTGTTGTCTCGTCCTTCGAAGCCGGGTTCATACTGCGCCAGTAAGTCTCAGCGTTATCTTTCTAGCAGCACTATCCAAGCTCAAGGGACGCGATACATGATGGCTCCAAGCGGTGTATCTGGATTATGATTCCAGTTGTCATAATTAGAAGCCGCTTCCTGTCTAGCTGAATTGCTACTCTCTCAGTCTCTAAGCCGACTGGTTCGTGAACCACGCGTGGTTCACGAGCTGCTCGAGCGTGATGCGCTCGCTCGGATCGGCGGCCACGAGCTGCGCGAGCAGCTCCTGCGCCTCGCGCGACACGTGACGCGCACAGAGCTGGCGCTCCATGTGGGCCCAGTCGAGCGACAGCGAGTCGTTCATCGTGAGCCGACGGCGTGCAGCCTGGGCCTTGGCGTATGGGTGCTGGCCCACAAGCATTTGGTAGAGCAGGATGCCCAAGCTGAACACATCAGCCGCAGGCGTCGGCGCCGCATCGACCTGGAGGATCCGTTCGGGCGCAATGTACCCAGGAGTTCCCACCATCATCGTGGGGCCTTTGCTCACGGGCGCTTCCTTGTCGTAGGCACCACCAAAGTCGATGACGCACACGTCGTGCGCGTGGTCCGTGACCAACACGTTCTCGAGCTTGAGGTCGCAGTGGACCACGCCGTTGCCGTGGAGCACAGCGAGCGTCTCGCTCATCTGGGCGACCACACGGCGAGCCTCACTCTCGTCCATTGCCTTGCGGGGCTTAGCAGACAAGTACGCGAGCAGCGTCTTGCCGGCGTGGCGTGGCATGATGAGCTGCACGTCCTGGGCCGTCTCGACCACGCGATAGTCAGCCAGAGATGCAACCAGAGGGCGAAGCTTGCGCAGCAGCGCGACCTCGGCGACGTCCTCGACGCGCTTACCAATGTGGGTCTTGACGATGTACTCGTTTTTCATCCCCACGCGGCGAGCGACGACCACGCGGCAGGACGCGTCCTGCGAGAGACAGTCGACGTCTTCATGGTCGCGGCGCCACGCCGCCTGCGTGAGGGCGTCACCGACGAGCCGGCGCCAGATTGCGGCGTCGGCAAAAGTGGCAAAGCGGAGCTTGAGCCGCAGCGAGCTGTCCGAGGAGCTCTTGAGCTTGAGCTGGTCGTGGCTGTGTTCCACGACCGTATCCGCGGGGAGAACAAACTTCGAGGACGTCGTGGAACAAAACACCGTCAAGAACGGTTCTGGTCCGGCCGTTGTCGTGAGCTGAATGTTCTTGCGCTCAGCGCGCGGGAACCGCCACGAAGAACCGATACTGACGCAAATGTTCCGCGCGACATACTGGAACCGGAGGATCGGCAGATCCGAAGTGCTGGGAGTCGTGGAGGAGAGCGGCTTGGCTGGAACCAACTTGCGTGTGGCCGCGGAGAGCACTTTGACTGGGGACCGCGTGGACGATGTGGCCAGAGAAGTTGAGGACGGGACCTTGGATGACGCGGGCACACTTGTGGACGGGATGCGGAACGAGTGGCGGCGCAGATCCATAGACATCTTGCGGGTCAATGAGGACGGCCCCGAGGGCGTGGGCATGGGCAGCGTCAGTGTGGACGTCGAGGGCGTCCGCAGCGCGCGTTGCGGCGTGTGGTCGGCCATTGTAGTAGAGGTAGATAGTGGTGAGCTCAACAGCGTCGAAGTGGAAATGGAATGGCGGCGGCGACCAACAACGAGGCGCGGCACGGCCAAAGGAGGAGATAGAAGAGTGGAGGAGACGTCGTCACGAACGACGGGAGACAACGACGCCAACATTGTACGTCGTGGTGGTAAAGTGTTTGCAATCGCTGGGTGAGAGCGAGAGTGTACCCTTGTTCAGTGGCCCGTCTCGTGCGCCCCCGAATCCTTACGTCGCTTTTTGTGGGATCGTCCGTCCGACCAGAGACACCCCGGAACACAGACGAGGACTGGAACAAATGTTGGCTCAGAATTCACTGCCGGCTGCCCCGTTGTCGCAAACAACCCACTTTCCGCTCTTGTGCGCTGATTCGGAAATGTGCTCCGAGGGAACATGATCAGCTGCAATCACAATATTCAGATCCAGGGCGCTGGGTGCCTAGTATTTATATTTTGTGGGATGTGTGGTCCGGAAACCCAAATGGCTCACCACGGTTCTCGGCGAGTTCTTTTGCTCGGACTCGGGCCATCGGATTGGATATTGAAGCGGCATCGTGCTTGGCGTTTCGGATTTTTTTTTTGCTTGGGGCGTTTCCTTTTTGTTGTTTAAATCAGGAGTTGGTTTCAGATCTTCAACAGTGAATACGCACTCCAAGCCCACAAGTTTGGGGATTATATTCGGATATATGTGGACCTCCACATATTTTTTCGCTGACTCTCCGTCTTGTAGAATATGAAAGGGCACAAGCCGCACGTTACTTGTGGGTTGTGTCCTGTCATGACAGGCAGGCTTGCTAAGTTGGCACGAGAGGAACCTTGGAAGAAATGTGAGACATCGGCTCGACATCAGGTGTGGTATGGTCAGATGGAGGCACACCTGTTCTCCTAACATATTTTCTTGGCTCGAACAACGACAAGGCATTTGTACGTTTTTTCACTGAAACTTTCAAATCTTATTGGATATTGGCGGGAGGTGGACAGCTTTCGACTTCTTGTGCTGACGAGTTTTCAGCACAAAAAGTTGATAGCTGCTCGATCGTAAGATGTGCAGTCTCAAATGGATCGGCAGTTCCAATTTACACTGTATAATGTGCACACACACTGTACAGACTGTACAACCTGGCCTATTCCCAGTCCGACCATCGATAGGGCGACGAACGACCCAGTCGTACCCCACATGTAACCACGTCGTACCTTTTGAATAACGAGCCAAATTATGCCACAAGGCGAAGCCTATTATTGCGTTATTGAGAGCTACATCAAGTGTAATGGAAGGTGGAGATTGGATGAACGGAGGCTCAGTCCACTGTCCAGATCCGCTCAGTCTGAGCGGAGCGGTCAGTCTCGTCGCTGCATATAATTTATTCTCCTTCCTGCGCTACTGGTATTGCTGAGCTGGTGGGGACGGCAAACGGCACAGCCGGAAAGACACTTGTGAAGTGTCAAGTTCTGTGTCGCGCCACGCGATTGGTCACTTGGTCTGTGCCCACAGACATTGAAAAGGAAGAGACGGGGCTCTGCAGTCAGTCAAATTGCGTCATGTGTGACGTGTGAGGTGACGCCAGCGACACACGTCGCATAGAAGGAGTGTAGGTTACGAAATGTATGAGTGATGGTGCATCCGAGCGGGTCCCCCGCTTTAGCGAGAAGCTACACGTAGTGACGGCTGCCATCTTCCGATTGGCTGAAATGAAAACTAAAATAAGAATTGGCTGAAAATCGTGTCGTTCTACGTTGTCAAATCACACGTCTTTGACACACGGTCCAGAATTCTGATCGCGAGAAACGAAGAGATAGAAGAGAGAGAAACAAAGAGAGAGAGAGAGAACCCGAGAAGACACCATGGTCTACTCCTCGGCGACACTAGCAACCAGCATCGCGGCGGGGGCGGCATTGGGCGTCGCGCTCGGTGCGTATTTCGTGGCAAGAGGCTCGCGCCAGAGCGAGGCGGGGACACTGCGGCAACCTCGACTACCAAAACGATTGATTCTCGTGCGCCACGGGCAGTCCGAGGGCAATATCGATCCGCTGCTGTATTGCAACGTCCCCGACAATGCCATGCACTTAACGGAGCTGGGCTTCCAGCAGGCTATCACTGCCGGCAACTGCATAAAGAAGATCATTGGCGACGAGACCGCGGTACGTTTTCTCTTCAGGATGGCCAAGAGATGGTATTGGGATGCGGAATGGCTGAGTTCTTGTCTCTTGTTTCTTTTAGCGCTTTATTGTGTCGCCCTACATCCGTACCATCGAGACATTCCAAGGTATCATCAAGGCGTGGGGAAAGAAGTGTGAGGAGGTCCCCTGGAGCGAAGAGCCACGGATCCGTGAACAGGATTTCGGCAACTTCCAAGAGCCCGTCAAGATTCGCGAATGCAAGGCGCAGCGCCGGCGCTTTGGATCTTTCTTCTATCGATTCCCCAGTGGCGAATCACCTGCCGATGTGTACGATCGCATTTCGTCCTTCCTCGAGTCGCTCTATCGCATGTTTGAGAAGACGACCGAGGACAATTATATTCTGGTCACGCACGGCGTCGCGATCCGCGTGTTTCTCACGCGGTATTTCAAGTACCGCATTGCCGAGTTCGAGCAGCTCGACAATTTCCACAATGGCGAATTCGTTGTGCTCGAGCTCGACGAGGAACACGACCGCTACACGCTCGGCAAGGTCGTGGATAACGTGGTCACACTTGACGATCACGGTGCCGTGATGTCGACCCTCACGAAAGAGTACTCGGCGCTTCGTGTCCACAGCATGGAGGCGCTTCAGTCCACGCTCGCGCCGTACCCGACGTCGCCCGTGAACCACTTTCGTCGCGCATCGTCAGCTGCGATGTTCCCACCAGACTTGGGCGAGCTGGCGAACGGCTTTGCGCGCAAGACCACCACAGCCAACGGTGAGCAGGCGTCCATCCCGGAGGACGAGGAAGTGGACGAGACCGGCATCTCTGTCTGAATCGTCTGAGTGATACATGGCAACGAAGACTCCATCGAGACAGAGGAGACTATTTGAGAGCTCGTGCAAGAAGAACCACGACACTTCTGGGGTCATGAACGGAGCGCCATTCCCCAGGACGCGATAGCTACAATGTCACTAGACAAGTAGTCAGTAAAATGAATAGGCTGCACAATGCTGGTGTGGCAGGACACTAAAATACGCGAGAAACTATCAAACACCAGATAATTGGCTGAAATCTCCTCTTTAACCTGTTCTAATTGGCTATAATGATTGCCATACCTCCTGATTATAAGTGGACCACATCAATTTAGAACCTGTCGCACTCCACATCCACAAAACCGACAGGGAAGAAACGCACCTCGCTTCATCACCACACAGACCCCCTCGCTCGCCCATGCTGCGTGCCTCGCGTCGCTCGCTGGCGCGCGCTGCGCTGGCCGGTGGTCGTCGCCGTGTCGCCGCATCGTCGCTCTCGACGGCCGCCGAGGCCATCACGCCGAAAGCGCTTCTCCAGGACGACGAGAAGTGGATCCGCTTGATGCAAAAGACCAGCCAGCTCGAGGCCAAGGTGCTGCTGCCGCTCAACGAGCGGATCCTCGGCCCGCTGGACCGTAAGCACAAGGAAGAGAAGCTCCCGTCGCTGCCGTTTGTGTTCTTGCTGGGTAACCACTCGTCGGGCAAGTCGACGTTCATCAATTATTTGCTCCAGCGCGAAGTGCAGTCCACGGGCGTCGCGCCGACCGACGATGGCTTTACGATCATCGCGCCGGGCACGGAAGACATTGACCAGGACGGCCCCGCGCTTGTGGGCGATCCGGATCTCGGATTCTCTGGACTGCGCAGCTTTGGTCCGGCGTTGATCCAGCGCACGCAGCTCAAAGTGCGCCACGGCATTAACGCCAACTTTATGATGGTCGACTCGCCCGGTATGATCGACAGTCCCAAGAGCCTCCACGCGGCACCCAGCTACTACGCTGTACCCGAGTCGCTGCGGAATGGGAACAATGGGTTCCCGGACCCGTACGGACGCGGTGGTGCGGGCGGCAATGCTCTCACGTACCGTGGCACGGGCCAGAGCTCGGACCGTGGGTACGAGTTCCCCGACGTTGTGCGGTGGTACGCCGAGCGTGCCGATGTCATCTTGCTTTTCTTTGATCCGGACAAGCCCGGTACGACTGGCGAGACGCTGTCGATCCTCACGAGCTCACTCGTTGGCATGGACCACAAGCTCCACATTGTGCTCAACAAGGTGGACCAGTTTCGCAAGATCCACGACTTTGCGCGCGCGTACGGCTCGCTCTGCTGGAACTTGTCCAAGGTCATTCCGCTCAAGGATCTGCCGCGCATCTACACCATGTGCGTACCGGTCAAGCACGCGCAGACGGGCCAGCCCACGACCGAGAGCGGACTGGGCACGTCGCTCAAAGACCTCGATGCCATGCGCGAAGAAGTCGTGAACGAAGTGCTGCGCGCACCGGAGCGTCGCGTTGACAACTTGATTACGAACCTCTACGACTCGTCCCGCATGCTGCAGATGCACGCGTCGATTTTTGAAGACATTCGCCAGAGGTACAGCAGCGAAAAGTGGCGTCGCATGGCGCTCGTCGCGTCGGCGCTGGTCGGCGGTAATGCCCTAGCCGGCGCCGCGATCTTTAGCGGCGCGCCCGTGGAATTTGCTGGTGCGACCTCTGTGCTCTCGTTCCTACTCTCGTCGGGGCTCGTGTGGAACAACTCCAAGATGATGAACCAGTTGCAGCAAGACCTGCTGCGAGAGGACACGCTGACGGACCAGTTTCGTCGCCGCTACGGACGCCAGCTCGCCGAGGGGGACGAGTATGTGCTGTCGCTGTGGAAGCGCGTGCTACCGGCCCTGCAAGTGTCGATGCACACGCTCGGCTTCCACAATATGCCCAAGCTCAAGACGTCGGAGCTGGACGCGATCGAGAGCATTTTGACGAAGGAGATCCCCGAGCTGCGCCGCCAGAGCGCACCAACCGAGACGAGCTTGGCCCACAAGGTCGCCAAGATGTTTCGCAACTAAGAGAAGACTCGTTACAGCGCCTCATATAAAAGCGTCGTCATATCGTGGACCAGTGTTTTCTACAAGGATGCACTTCTCTGTTTCTTCCCATGCTCTGTCCCAACTGATCAAGTCGTCCATGATCATGGAGAATCTCATCTAGCTGACGTAATCGTAAAAGTAGCTGCTCAGTCCGTAGCGAACGTAGAACGCGGCGGCGCAGCAGGCGACTTGGAAAACCAGCAGCGCCTGCACGAGGCGGTTCTCACGCATGGGCCCAAAGACAACGAGGAAGAGGTTGATGACGGTATAGTTGGACCGCGTCGCCTCGGGTGTGATGGTCGACGGCTCGAGGAGTCCGGTCTTGGCGTTGAACTTTGGGAGCCGGTGGCGCGGACACGGGACGATCTTGAAAAGCTGCGGGATCGAGTAGAGAAAGTTGAGCACTTGCGGCGCGAAGAAGAGTAGCAGCGTCTTGCTAAAGTGTCCCAAGATACCGACGACGGCGAACGTCATGCCGGCGTAATAGCAGAACGTGTCGCCCACAAAGACCCGCGACGGGTACGCGTTGTGGCGCAGCAGCCCGAGCGTCGTGGCCAAGTACGGTAGCATGAAGAGGAGCGACAGGTAGTGGCAGTGTTCGTTGTCGTGGCCACGCACGATCTGGACAATGTTTTGCACGACCACGGCGCCAGCGATCACAAACGACTGGCCGGCCTCGAGGCCATTCACGCCGGCGTAAATGTTGATGGCGTTCGTGCAAAACACTGCCATCATGCCCATGTACACATAGTACACGATGCCCAGCTCAACGACCTCGCCGCCGTCGCTGATCGAGATGAAGGGGTTGATGAGATCGTGAAGAAGTGTCTCCTTGCTGAAGAGGAATCGCACGGGCTTGGGCAGCACGACGGCCGTGAGCCCTGGGTAGTTGAGCAAGAGCGGCAGCGACGCGAGCGGCGGGTACACGAGCTTGTGGCGCCAACGCAAGTCTGTGAGGTCGTCACAGAAGCCCAGCACGATCATAGAGAGAATGGAGGCAATGCCCCACAGCATCATTCGCTACAGAACAGCGACCAGGAGTAAGATTCTGAGAGTCGAACACCCAAGAGCTACGTGTGGATACCTTCACATCGGCGTTGTCCACGATCGTGAACACGGTCACCAGCAGTGCCACGACGTACACTAGACCCGACACAATGCCAAGCGCCTCGGGGCTACAAGAAAGAGCCACAAGAAAAATCAGTCGTTGATCCGCGTGCATCGCAACCCACAGTAGCATGACGTACATGGGGATGTCGCCCGCAGGTGTGCCGCGTTTGCACAGATCTTTACCCGTGAGCTTCCCGGGCATACGCTGCGCCACCACAGGGATGAGCAGCGCTGCCGCCGCATAGCTGACCACGCAAATCGCTGCGAGCGGCGCCAGCGCCGCCGGCAAGTCGCCCGAGATCTCCATCGTCGTCATATCGGTAATCTTCCGACTGCCCCAAGAACGTGGAGCACTTCCACGTATGCGAACTTAAGGATTGGTTAACCCCGTGAACTTACCAGCCGGCGGGTTATCATCGAACCTAAGAACATGGTTACGATCGAACTTAAGAATCTACTTTCCGGGTTACACTCTTTAAGTACACACTCGGAGCTGTTGGTTCGGGAACTGGGAGACAAGCGAAATGGCTGGCGCGGCGACTGGCGCGAAGCGCGCTCGTGCAGCGGCGTTCAGCGCCCATGAGCGGTACATGCACAAGAGCGGCGTCGTGCTGCAGCGCGAGGGCAAGAAGATCCGCGCGTTTCTCGTGCGCAAGGTCGTCGCACAGCTCAAGCAGTCGCGCGAGCAGCACACACAGGCGACGAGTGCAGTGGCGGACATTCCCGACGAGAGAAAGCGCAAGCGCGCGCAGGGCAAGGCGAAAAAGCTCTATTACCAGGTTCAAAAGCTCGAAACCGAGCTTGCGGCACTAAAGACGCTCGACTTGAAGGCCGTCGTGGCGCGTGCGTTTGCCAAGACGGGTCTCAAAGAGGATGAGGTGCCCGACGACGATAGCGAGGACGAGCGTCCCGTGAAGATGACTGCGCATGAGCGAGAGATGCAGAAGTACGGACGCGGGCGCGTCGAGAAAGAGGAGGTGCAGCAGCAGGAGGAGGAGGAGGAGGGGGAGGATGGGTTCAACTCGGAGGATTATGACGACGTCGCAAAGTCCGACTCGGACAGCCACAGCGACGAGGAGAGCGGAGACGACAATAGTGAGCACGGAGAAGAGGACGCAGAAGGAGACAACGAGGACGTACCAATGGCGGAGGTGGAGAACGCGACCGATGGGGCCGTCCTGATTGGCCCGGTGGGTCCGCCCGGTTCATCCAAGGAGACCCACGTCGCCTCTGAAAAGGAGGAGCCAACACAAACGTCTGCAGATGCCGCGATGCTCGAGCAGCTCCTGGACCGCGTGCTCGCCCACAACCAGATGCAGCCGTTCCTGGACGCGATCCGCCAATAGTACGTCCTGCATTACTCGGGAGAAACAGAGAGACGATGCCGAGGTTTTCTAATCTCTGTGTGATTCTATAGTGTGGCGAAGCGAGAGAAGGAGCAGGCCAAGAAACGGCGCCAGAAAGAGAAGAGCGCACTGAAACGTGCGCGTGCGTCGATGATCGGCGGCCGCAGTGCGGCGGCGCCGACCTCCATGTTCTTTGGCTCGCTCTCGGGTGCTGGCCCGGATGATGATGACGACGCCGGTGTCGACGATGACGAGATGGGACTTCGTCTGGGCGGCGCGTCTATGGCCGGCGCCGACGACGACATTGCCGAGTTCTTGGGCGAGACCAAGAAGAAGAAGAACCGGGCGGGGCAGATGGCACGTCGCCAAAAGGCGATCCGTATGGAGGAGGCCCGGCGGAATGAACAGAACGGCGGCGGGTTCCACAAGCGGCATGATGCACCAGTGAGCGGCAAGTACGGACCGTCGGAGCGGCCCAAGAAGCAGGTGAAACGAGATCGCGGGGAAGCAAAGCCGAAAGCGAGGGTGCCCGACCGAGCAGCGTCGTGGCAAGACAGGCAAACCACGAACGCACCGAGATCCGGTAAGCCGTCCGGAGAGACGACGACGACGAAGCCTGAGCGGAGAGGAGGACGCCCCGACGACTCGGCACGCGGAAAGCCAACGGCACCGAAGGCACCACAGCGCAAGCCCGAGGCGGCGCCGTCCCACCCGTCGTGGCTGGCCAAGCAGGCGCTCAAAGAGAAGATGAAGGTCGACATTACGGCCTTCTCGGGCAAAAAGATTACGTTTGGCGACGACTAAAAGAGGAAGAGCAATCTATAATTGCATTACAGGACGATGTATGCAAATCTATGGGTGTCTTCTGGCTAAACCATGTCCTGCGTCTTGAGCGGCTGGGCCGCCTCGGGCAGTTCAAAGACCGCTCGGTAGTCGACGTATGACGGCCCCGAGCGCCGCCAAAACTCGGCCACGTTCGTCAAGAGCCCACGGTCAAATTGGTTCTCGAGCTGGGGCTTGTCCGTACCCCCGGAGCCTTTCTGCTTTAGGTACGGATACCGCTTCCAATTGATCTGCTCGTTAATGGTCAAGTTCTTTTCCATCATGCCAATGTGCTGCACGAGCATCATGAGGAGCGCAGCAAACGCTAACGCGGCCCAGAGCAGCACGAGGAACGCGAGGAAGTGGTCGCCAATGAGCGACGGAATCTGCATCCAAACGCGGAGCGAGGCCGAGCCACGCGAGGCTTCGAGGTTGCTGGGCTGAAGAAGGCGTTGAAAGACAATGGAGGCGAGCGCGACGTAGCCAATGAGCACGAGGTTGTGGATCACGAGAAAGACCATGAAGAGCCGGTGGTTGCCAAAGCCCACGCACCGGTTGATCCACGCGCAGTGGTGGTCCATGCGCGCGACGCAGACGCCGCACTGCGCACAGTGCTTGGACCGCACGGGCTTGCGGATATAGCACGTGCGGCAGTGCGACGCCTGGGGCGGCGGGATGCCTTGCGCGGCCTTGGCCAGCATGTCGGTAACGTCCTGCTGAAAGGTCGTCACGACGCCCGGGTCCGACGGGCAGATCACGGCGAGCCGCACCCACACGGCCAGGAAAATGGCCTCGGCGACCCACAAGGCAATGAGAAACGGCTCGTAGTCGCGGACTACAAAGGCGTACGCTGGGTCGACCCACACGACCGCGTGGAAGAACGTAAAGAGCATGACCCAGCCCATCCAGACGCCGACAATCATCTCGGGCTGCTTCTTGAAGGGGGACCTTGAGCCAGAGAGGGAGGAGATTGCCGTGGGAACTGTCGTGGGCATGGGACCACTGATGGCGTCCAGAGTCACGCTCGTGGGCACTTTCATGGACCGCTTGGATGGGTGCGTCGACTCGACGTTACCGCCGCCGTGGCTGTGGCCGTGGCCGTGCGGTTGCCTGAATTTGCCGAGTGACTTGACGAGCACAACGACGATGAAGGGCACGGCGATGTACCACGGCAGCCAGTAGCTCGTGGCCAGTACGGCAAAGAGCAAGAGTCCATAGAGAAGCACGAGCCAGAGCCGCGTGGAGCGGCACTTCGTGGGCGCCTGCGAGAATGACCGGTCAGACGTCTTGAGTAGAGTGGCGAGCCACGCGAGCTTGGGGCTGCGCGCGAGATCCAAGGCACTGGTGCCGTTGTCGTCAGGGGCGTTCGCATCGAAATTACGGGTCATGAGGTACTGCACCACGACCTTGTGTTCTGTCCAGGTCATCCCTCCCTGTCAGGCACAGTTCCGCACAAGTAACTCTCGTAGGGGAGAGGCGACGACGTACCTCCTGCTGCAGCATAGTGAAGCGGCGTGGTTTTGTGATTCCTGTGGCCATCGCCTTCGACCACAGTCGCATCTTCCGCTTCTGCGGATGGAGCCGGCACACGAGCAGCGGCCTCGAGCAGGAAATGAAGCGCCCACAAATGGCCCTTCGCGGCCGCGTGGTGAGCGGCGGTATTCCCCGCCTTGTCTCGCGCCGTGAGATCCGCACGGCCATACTGGACCAGCGTCTCAACCACGCGGATATTCCCCACGTGGGCAGCGCGGCTTTCCGGCAGAAATGACACGCGCAATTAGTTTCCCATGAGTATTATGAACGCAAAGGAGAGAGGAGCTTACATGAGCGGCGTCTCGCCGGCGAGGTTCCGTGCGTCCACGACCGTGGCGACGTCACGGCCAGCGGCCTGCGTTTGCTGGATCAGGAAATGCACGATACTCGTGTTGCCCTCGAGCGCGACGCTCGCGGCATGGTGCATGATCGTGTTGCCATTGGCGTCCGCGGCCGCGAGCATGTCGACGGGCGCCGGTTGCACGGCCATGGCCATGCCCCACAGCAGCACGACGAGCGGGAAGTCGCCATTCGCCGCGGCCGTGAAAGCGTTCTGGCCGTCGTACTCGACGTTCATTTGTCGCTAAGTGGGTCTCTGGGGGGCCGCGCGAGTGAAGAGGAAGTGAGGAGCTCTTCGGCTTTAGCGAGCGTCTCAGCTGAGACTTTGCGTGATGGGTTCCAGTCGGCGGTTGGAGTATCTCAACTACTTATATAGACGTGGGTGTGCCAAATAATATCGAACATAGGTGATATATGTTCGGTAATTGCATATATAGGCATGAAGCAGAATTGTAGCCATCTCAGGTAAAAGTGTACCCATCCATCGAGCCTGGGTCTCAGTTGATTGTAGCACTGCTCTTGTGACCTGTATCGAGGGACGGTGTTGGCTTGATCTGCGTGGTGTTGGAGTTATTTCCGCCCGACTCGCGCTTCGAAAGCGCGACGCTCTGGTGCTGTACTTGGGTGCTACCGGCCGTGTACTTTGAGGACGGTAATGACTTGGATTCGGCCTGGAGCCGCGTGAACTTCGGCACGAGCATAAATGCCATCACGAGCGATGTGCACACCAGCAGACAACCAGCGAGGAAGATGTAGAACGCTGCGGCAGGCATCTCCACGAGGTATGCGAGCGGTAAGATCACGAGACAGCCCACAAGTACCATCAAGCTGGACGAAAACATCCAGATCGATTCCTGGAAATCCGTCGAGACGTGACGCACAAGAAACGACGCGTACAACCCCATGAAGAGCACGATCGACTTCCAGAAGATGAGTAGTGCACTGAAAATGAACGACGACGACGTGCACGAGATGTGGTCGACGTCGCCGCGGAATTCCTTGGCCGGCGTGGTCGTGATGGTTGGCATGGGG
>JAADXL010000613.1:0-20875 GCA_023337755.1 Pythium aristosporum | reverse complement strand
TGAGTACGTTAGGTTTTAGGGGCTAGGTGTAGTAAGTAATACTATGAGATATATAGGTACTATTTTATAGAGGTTAGTATGGTGAATCCCCAAAAAGTGTTTGGTGAGCACCAAAAATGCGTATGTTTCTACCCTCCTCTGGCGCGGTGGTGCCCAGACCCGGCACCCATGTGCAATGATTGCTCGTCATGTAAAAGACGCGGTTGTCAACGGGGGTGGATTCCACCGAGGACGCTCGAGACTTGAACTGGGCACCGTGTTCTCTGGAAGAGATCCGCTGGACGGGAATAGTCGGGTGCTATTGCTGATGACTATCCAGTACATTCAGCGGCTTTTACTTATTAGTCGCCGTGTCCCATGCGAACTGATAGGAAGGTTTCCGCATTTACTCGGATCGACTCATTACAGCATACCTGTCTCGCTGGTCGCATCTAAGGGCTTCGCCAGTCTTGTGGATCTGAGATCATGCGCATGTAATAGGTCTTTGTTCGCTTGGTGGACCACCGCGCATTTCGATTTCCACAGCATACAGTAAAAGAGGGTGGGGCGATCAGCACTTTCACTGAAGCTGATCAGGTTATTACAGGCAGCACCAGACCGGCACACCGAATGGCAGTTGTATAGGGATGCGGATTCCTTCAGTTACGCCTGGAGTTCCTTTCAGAGCTCTGTTCGAGATGTTTCGGAGCAGAGTGCGGGATCCTCTCGAAGTTTGAGGTTCAACTTGGAATGAACACCAGTGTTGAACGCTTTGTTGCGCGCGGCTCCGCCTTTTCTCGCGTTGACCCGAGCCTCGGGCATCAGACCAACTGGTTCTATTGCCTGCATGGATGCAACCTCCACACGAAAGTATCAAAATGAATGAGCGAAGGACTCGCCCACGCACGAGCGCCTTATGCGTTGGCGGCGCACGGAGAAGAGTCCATGGTCAAAGTATCAACTGACGTTACTGCTGACCTTACCGCTGAAAAATTCTGTCGCCAGCCAAAGATCAATCACAGTACAAGGTGGAACCATGCCTGCCTCTTAGCCGCGATATGAAACGAGGACTCAATCTTCTCCGCCCCGCTGCCCATCTTGGCTTTGAAGAAAGCTGTTATCAGCACTGCGGCTTGACCAAGCAGGAGCGACAAGTAATCAAGTATGCCTCTGCCGATCATCATTTGCTGACTTTGTCGAAAAGAGAAGTTTGCATAGTGGGCACGACCGTCAGAAAATAGACCTACAACACTTGAATGTAGATTCCACGGCCATCCCAGGTGTTTGCACTCGAGGTGAAAAGGCTCCCGCATTTTACTCGTCCAACCACCTGGTTGAGAGCCGCTTAGCCCGCGCGCGTAGCCCATTGCCAGACAACTTCCTCCGAGTCAGATTGAGATATCTCGGGAATAGTACAGGGTGCTACGCACCCTGTACCATGCCCGAGCCTGCGGCGGTCCTTGGTGTTTGTGTGCCATCAATTTCTCGACATCCTGGACTACGGCACCAAGACTATCTTCAACTACGAGAAGGATTGGTGGCACACGCAAAATTTCGAGTGTCAGGCCCTCCGCCTGCGAGTGGTGTTGGCCCATCGTTGAAGGTATCATCGGTTTCGCCACGCTCTATGACACTGCCAGTACTGTACTGTAATCACACAGACATTGCCAGTGAGCTCGAAGTTGGAGGAAACGAACGGCTAACGTGCAGTGCATGGGAGTCCCGATGCTTGTTTTGTGTACAATAGGTGTGTTTGCAACGCATGGATGGGGTCCCGACCTCCCCTCGAAGGTAATGATGCTTTACGGGCGGGGGCGCAAGAGCGCAAGACAACTCCACATGACATTCATTTGAGTTTGTATTTGACTGTGCGATTCTGCCCAACAGAGATGTAATGGTCTTTCGGCTTGTCGTGTGGATGTATGGGAACAGTTATATGTCGAAATCCTGCACGAGGCCTTGCATTATAGCGCGATATACGAATCCCTCCAGTGCATCACCGAGTGGGCCACGTTGACAGCCATCTCCCACCGGTTGCCCGCGACTGTGCCGTTCATCAGATCGACGCCACAGTGGGATGAACCATCTCGCAAACAAAAATTCAAGAGCCACCTCAGCCCGATCGAAATGGATAGCATACCATCGACAGAAACTCGGAAAGAAGTTGGCTTTGCGTGTGTCTGCTCCTCGGCGAGCAGTAATTTTTGACGTGGACATCCGCTTGCGAACACGTTCTCTTCCAGGCAACTATTCTCTCGAACCAACCCTGCTCCTCTCCGCCACTGAGCAGTAAGCAGTGACCGTTTGTCTTGCCTCGTGTGTTGCCTTGTCATCGGCTCACTCCGTTCTCTCTCATTCCGCAACTCGCCTCGAGCATCCCAAGTCCTCTCTCTTAACTCCCAATGAAGTTTGCCACCGCTGTTGTCGCCTCCACTGCTCTGCTGGCCGCAAGTGTCGATGGCCACGGATACTTGAGCCAACCGTTGGCCAAGTTCGCAGCTGGCTGGATTGATACGTCGTTTGATGGCAAGATCGACTCGTCGTCGCAGCCCGCTCCGTTTGCCGGCAAGAAGTGGAACGATAACCCGACCAAGAACGCCATCACTTTCACGGCGGCTTTTAAGCAGTCCAAGTACAACAACCTCAAGGAGATGTTGGACACTGTGGGGCCGACCTGCGGCAAGACGGTTCTTACGGGCCCGGCGATCGACGTGAGCAGCATGCGGTCGGTCAAGTGGCAAAATGACCAGGAGCGCCAGGGCTTTGTCAAGTCCCACACGGGACCGTGTGAGATCTGGATCGACAATACCATGATCTTCCACGAAGACGAGTGCGTGAGCAGGTTTCCAGCCTACCCGGCAGAGATTCCAGTGAGCTTTTCGGCCTGCAAGGGCACGTGTACGCTCACGTTCTATTGGCTCGCGCTCCACGAACCGCAGTGGCAGGTGTACAAGCAGTGCGCCCGAATCAAAAACGGTCGTATGCTGCGTGGCTAAAAACCTCCTCGTTTGCCTTTTGAACGCCGAGCGTTCACAGGCACTACGTGCATTGCGATCTGACCACCTCGATCGCGTTATTTTGTTAATATCATCGTCCGCAAGTGTTGGTCCATTCAGCCCCTCAAGTTGAAGTTAATTCAAAGTGTAGCCATGTTATTTCCTCACCTTACATTGGCATTTTGATGTTTTCAAAGTCTGTGTCGTATCAACCGCCTACCCGAGAACTCCCAGCAATATCACTATCCACATAGTGTGATATCTCCCCTCGATGTGATATCTCATGTGTCGTCGCGATTCAAGGGATCTGGCTCGACCGCAACCGCGGAGTGCTCGAGGGCTTCATGTGGTCTTCACAGCCCACTCGTACTGTTCAGTATGTTGAACCCATTACTAGTACTGTGTATCCACCATCCCACCCGGACGAGATTGATCACCCTCCGCACCTCATGCCAGCTCCGATACTTTTGTCCCTCTGTGTTCAACTGACTGTTCATAACAGTAAACACCAGATCCTTGCACAAGTTACAAACCGATATGAGGAGGAGGCCGTTTCAATAAAACTATTGTTCTGTCTGCTACAGTACCACCACCCTCATCTTCCCCTGCCGTTGTATGGAAATTTCGAACGGCGGAGAATGGGCCAAGACGACGCCAAGGTGGCGACGGAAATGAGCGACGCCGACGAAGAGGCGATCCGCGCCAAGCTGCGCGAAGCCGGATGGGATAAGAATAAGATCCTCACGAAAAGCAAGAGCTCCGTTGCGGCCACGGGCGACGAGCAGGAGGCTGCCAGCAAGCGCACGGAAAGCGACGACAAGAGCCACGAGAAGAAGCGAAGCGGCCGAGACAAAGACAAGGAAAAGGACCGCTCGGGCCGCACGGAGAAGCGCCGCTCGCGCAGTGTGCGCCGCCGCGACAAGGACCGTAGTGACCGGCGCCGTGATCGAGAGCGTGACCGCGGCGCGCGCCGGCGTCGCTCGTCCCGCTCGCGGTCCGTGTCCAAATCTCGCTCGCGGTCGGCGTCGGCTCGCCGCCGCGGCAAGGAAAAGGACCGCAGTGGCAAGCGCCGTTCGCGTTCGCTGTCGGCGGCGTCTCGGTCGCGCTCGCCGTCGCGTGGTGGCTCCAAGCGGTCGCGCCGTGGAGACACCAAGGACGTGAAGAAACCTTCAGCCGGAGAGGACACGGCCAACGGCGAGAACGGCAAAGAGAAGAAGGCGGACGAGCCGACGGAATCGACTGCGACGAATGGCAACGCGAAGCCGGTGGAGGAGGCCCATGACGAGACCAAGAAAGCAGCCTCGGACGACCACAAGAGCCGGAAGAGTAGTCGCCACCGATCGCGCTCGACGTCTCGCTCGCCGTCCCGCTCGCGCCGTCGTCGTCGTCGCCACCGATCGCCATCTCGGTCCCGCTCCGCGTCGCGTGGTCACGGTGGTCGTGGTGGCCGTCGTGGCTCATCGCGCTCTCGCTCGCGGTCGCACTCGCGTCGTCGTCGGTCATCGCGCCGTCGCAGCAGCCGCAGCCGTAGCCGCAGCCGCGGGCGTGGCCACAGTCGTAGCCGTAGTCGTAGCTACTCGCGTCGCCGTCGTCGCTCGTCGTCGAGAGACCGTAGCCGCAGCCGTCGCGACGCGAACAGCTCTCCGCAGCCGCACCAGTTTCCTCCGACGACGGACGCTGCGTCGGCGGCGGTTGTCAACCCACTGAACCCATCGATTGCGCAGCTCATGCAGCAATATCCGACCATGAGTCTCCAGGATATCATTGCCAAGATGCAGGCCTCGAACGTGACGATGGCAGCCGCCGTGTCGATGAAGCCCGCACGCGAGCTGTATGTGGGCAATCTCCCCGCCAGTGTCACGGGCCCGCAACTGCAAGAGTTCTTGGGGACCATTATTCAGCAAGTCGGGCTCACTGTGCAACCCGGAAACCCGATCCTGAGTACGTGGATCTCGACCGACGGTCACTTTGCCTTCTGTGAGATGCGATCCATTGAAGAGTGCAACATGGCGCTCATGCTGAACCAACTGCCACTGCTGGGGCAGCCGCTCAAGTTTGGTCGCCCCAAGAGCTTTATGGGACCACCTCAGCCGATGCCCGTGCTGCCGCCACGCACGCAGACGGCGCTGTCGAACTTGGGCTGCACGCCCAACACGGCGTGGTTTGCGACGCCCGCGACGGATGTCTCGTCTGTGGCTGCCATGACGGCATCGATGTCCGTGGCACCCAGCATGGCGCCATTGGGAATGGGCGCGCCCATCGCACCCTTTTCAGCACCGGCACCGGCACCGATCCCGATGGTGGCCACTCTCTCAGAGGAGACGAGTTCGAACAAGCTGATCATGTCCAACATCCCCGTTGTGCTCACGGAAGATCAGGTTAAAGAGCTCGTGGAGCCATTTGGAGAGCTCAAGAGTTTTGCGCTCGTGAACGACCCGGTGACCCAGCAGCCCACAGGGAGTGCGCTCTTTGAGTATGTCGACGAAAGCGTGACCGAGGACGCGAAAAACGGGTTGGATGGGTTGGACCTCGGCGGCATTCCGCTTGCCGTGCGACGCGCCAATGCGAGCGAGGAGACTGGACCTGTGCTAAGATTGGTGCGTATTATCGGGCGAGCTGAGCTTCGGCTTGTGACTGACATCACACTGACTCTTTGCCATGCTTTTTTAGGCCAATATGGTATCGATTGACGAACTGAAGGATGATGAGGAGTTTGCTGATTTGAAGGAAGACGTGGAAGAAGAGTGCAAGCGTTTCGGCCAAGTTGTAGCGTTGGAGATTCCACGACCAAAGGTTCGTCCCTTTTCACTCCCCAACCTTGGCCTTTTGGCTCACGATTGCTGTTTTCTGTGCGTGTGGTTAGGACGGAGAAACGGTTGCAGGGCTCGGCGATATCTTTGTCCAGTTTGAAACGCCGAACGAAGCTGCTGCGGCGTTGAAGGTGAGTCGCTTGGGTCCCCAGCGAAGGTTGCACGATACGATCTAACGTGAAATACCGTGTCTATTAGGCGCTGAGTGGACGCAAATTTGGTGGCAACATTGTGAAGGTTTCCTACTTTCCGCTTGCCAAGCTGCAGCAGAAGGATTTTGCGTGATCGCATCATGGGTGATTCGAGCGCTAACGGCAACAAAACAATCCCCAGCACCATGTGCTTTGCTGTAGCTGCATGACAACGACGACGATGAGAAGTGATCTCCCAACCAACGGCATTGAGCAATTTTCATGTGTGGACGACGAACCAAGAAAAGATGAAGCGGAGGTACCACGCGGGGCGGCGGCGCCGTTGCAGATGCTAACCGTGCTATGTTTGCCTCATGTAGACTTGAATGGAAACATGTACTGCCGCTTACTTTTTGTGCTGGTTTTTGGTAGATTTGCAGGTGCACAGACGCCGATGGTACTCACTTTGTTGTTATGCTGTGCACTTTCTATGATGATTTGCTCAGGTCTCTCTGCAGGGATCTGAGATGTGGTGCTGCCTCAAGCATCTCAAAAAGCAGACTTTGTGAGTGTCGGTTTTAACGCTGCGGTTCCGCCGGCGACCCTTGGTAAAGCGGCGCAACGCGCTTCGACACACGGTGATAGTAACGGTAATCCTGACTCGTGTAGTCGAAGAAGCTCTCCCACAAGCTATTGCCTTGCCCGTCGACGTCCGCCTCCAAGAATAGCACCCCGTCCAGCGACGTAGTACCGGCTTTGTTGCCGCTAGTGTCCTCGTGTTGGGCCGAGATACTCCCGGCCACTGTTGGTGGGTTCGCCACCGTTTCGTCCACAGTCACTTCTGAGAGTGGCGGCTTCTTTTTCTTGAAGGCGGGCTCCGTTTCCACCGGAACAAATTGTGCGATCCGCCAGAGCATCTCCTGATACGTGTCTTTCGGTCTCTGTGTGACAAAATCGTACCCGCGTGCGTGATCCTGTTGGATCTCTGTCGGCCAGATGGACGGGAAGTCGCCGTCGCCATAGTTCCGACGCATGCCGTAGAAGTTGAAGAGCTTGCGCGTCGTGTGCATGCGCCGCTTGCCGCGTGCGTGGACGATTTCGTGGCAGCCGTCGCAAAACAACTCGCCACACGTCGCACACTCGACTGTGGCACTGAACGGTGTCGCTGATCCACACCAAGTACCAGGAAACAAGCAGTGTCAGTCCTCCCTGTCAAAGCAAGTTCGAGACTCCAGCACGCACCGCATTGGTCGCAAGGCGCTCGCGGCTCGAGCGCGAGTATCTCCCGGGGCATGCGCCACCGGATCTCGCCGTTGACTTGATTCTATCAGCCAAGGAACCCATCGTGTTTCTCGTCAAGCGGTTAACACAGTCAAATCAAGGCGACGCGAACTCACATAGAAGAAGGGGGCGCCGTAGCCCATGCCGTGCTGGTTGTACGTTTCGACGAGCTGCTTCCAGCGCAATCTCTTTTCCGACTGCACGCGTTCCAGCTCTCGGCTCGCCTGCCTGCGTCGCCAATGGGCCTGCACGAGCGTCGCGGCCCAAATCTCCATCTTGTCGTCGCGCTGCTTGGCATGCAGCAGCTCCTCCATGACGCCGCGCGCGCGTTTCCTGATCGCAAACCGACGAAACGTACGCTGCAAATGGATGGTCGCGTTCAATTCTCGCTCCAAACGATGGCGTTTGGCTTCCGCCAGCACGGCAAACCCCAGGCGATCGATACGTCCGCGCCAGTGGCGTTGGAGCAGCACCGCCGCGCACTCGCGCTCGGCCTGGCGACGCGCCAATCGCATCAGATCGATCGAGACACGCGCGCGCCGAGCACGGAACGCCGTCTGCAATCTCGTGGCGCAGCATTCACGGAACCGTTGATACTCACGGCGCCTTCGCAGTTCGTTTCTCGCGAGCCGACGACGAGCGAGGCATTGGATTTGCGTGGCACACGCATGCTGCCGCTGGATCTCGAGCTGCTTGTCGTGCTCGATCTGCTTGACCTTTTGGCGATCCATTCTGCCGCGATAGATCGCTTGGATACGAAGCGAGGCCTCGCGCTGTTCGCGCTCCACAAGTCGCCGTTGGATCTGCATGACGTTGAAGCGCTTGCGCGCGGCAATGCCTCGAAAGCGACGCTGCAAGAGTGTGGCGGCTTGTGTCTCCCTCCGTCTCTCCTTGCGCAGCGCTTGCACGATGGCATTGGCGATCGTGGCTGCTCGCTTGGCGCGATACTTTCGCTGCACGAAGACGGCGTACTTCTCGGTCTGCTGTTCTAAGACGGCGTGCAGTTGCGTCTGCACCTTGCGGCTTTGTCGCAGAGCTCGGTACTGCCGTTGAATCTTGATGGCCGATTTTTCGAGCCCCGAACGAAGCAGCTTTTTCATCATCGCCTCTCGACGCGCCCTACGGCCACGCCACAGGCTCTGCAGCCGCCGAGCGACAAAGTCGCGTTGCGCGTGCTCACGCTGCACGTGGGCGTCTCGCCGAGCGAGCCGTCGCCGGAACAGGTTCTGTACTTTGACAGCTGCCGCCCAAAGTGAACAGCTCTCTTCCACAAAGCGCTTGTCCTTTGCTCGGTGGACGGGGAAGATGCCCAACTCGGCGCCGCTTCGTGTGGCCGCTGTTGGAACACGTAGCTTTCCAAATGGCCACGAGGAGCTCAGACTTTGAAGAACACGCGCCGAGACGCGACATCCGTGGACGCTCAAAGTCAAGAGCAGCGGGCACGCGAATGCGAGTCGCGCGATCGGATCTTGCGTGACTTGTGAGCAGCCGACGAGGTACAAGTGCATGAGTGCCGGGTGCTGGAAGGCTTCGATTAGGGCGCTCACGCCTGTGTCTGTTAGGAGCACGCAGCCGGAGAGGTCGAGGACCTCAAACTGGTCGGCGCGCCGTGCCAACTGGCGCAACCCGGCGTCTCCGACCGCATCGCACTGTGCGATGTAGAGCTCTTTGAGGGCCGTGCCGTGCGTCGCGATCGCTGCGAGCATGGCATTGTTGCAGAGCGAGACCCCTGAAAGGTTGAGCGAGGTCAGGAACGGACAACCGTGGAGCAGTGCGTTGACTGCGAGCAGCGTGATCTTGGGACATGCCTTGAGGTTTATTCTCGTCAGGCGGTGGCACGTGGCGCCGAGCGCGATGAGCGCACGCTCGACGAGCTGGAAGCACCCGCTCAGGTTGAGGTCCCGGATCTCTATGTGTATCACATCACCACACTGTCAGGGACTCGTCGCCTCTTCCAGTCAATCCTAAAAGCTACGCACGCAGGCAGCCCTTGGCTATGGCCTGGAGCCCCTCAAGACCAAAGTCACGGTTGCTGCCATCCGAGACCAAGTACAAGTTGCTCGCGTGAAGCGTTTCCAGGAGTGTGCAGCCCGTTGCGAGGAATCGCAGTCCGACGTCCGAGACGTTTTTCACGTTGGTGATCTTGAGCGACCGTAGCTGTGGACACGACTGACTCAGTGCGCGCATGGCTGCGTCCGTGACATAGAAGACGTTGCTGAGATCGAGCGTTTCGAGCCGTGCGCACCCGTTGGCGATCCACTGCACGCCCGCGTCCGTGAGAAAGTTGCACCCGGCCAACTGCACGTCGCGCAAGAGTGGACAATGCTCACCCAAGGCCGCGCAGCTCGTGTCCGTGAGCTTCTCGCTTTTGAGGCTTCGACTCAGTACAATTTTCTCGAGCTGTGGACATATCTGGGCGAGTTGTACGACGCCCACGTCCGAGACCTGGGTGCAATCAGTCAATTGGAGCGACCGTAGCGAGGGGCATTCGTGGGCGAGTGTCTTGAGCAATGCGTCGGTGATTTGCGTGCAGCGAGCGGCGTTGAGATGCTCCAAGCGAACCGCAAACGAGTAAAAGCATTTCTGAAAGACCCACTCACCGAGCTGCACGCAGTCTGCGAGTTGGAGATCGCGCACGCGTGGACAGAGCTCGGCAATCGCACCGAGACCAGCACCTCGAATCGCAAAACAGCCGCCAAGATTCAGCCGCTGAAGGGAAGGACAATGGGCGGCCACGACGCGTAACCCAGCGTCCGTGACGCGAGCGGCGTGGGCGATCTCAAGCGCTTCAAGAGTGGGTACTGTCTCGGCGATCGCCTGGAGCCCGACGTCGGTGATCTGCTCGGCACCGTTCATGATGATGGACCGCGTCAGCGTCGCCGTCTCGTTCTCGCAACGGTTGTCTCTGGGTGAGGGAGGAAGAACCCTGCTCATTGTTGCATTGCCCAGCAGCCCGTGGCGAGCCAGCTTTTGCTGGAGCGTGTTGTGGAGCCGGCGGTTGCGCGCGGCGATGCGGTGGAGCGTGAGATCGGAGACGATTGTGGTCCACCGACTAATATTGATGTGGGGCGAGCCGTGGATGAATTGGGAAGGCAACTCGGACGGTGTACAGAAGGCGCGGCTGCGGCCCTGCCGCTCGGCTGCAACTGCGAGCACGGCGAGCCGATTGAGCACAGATGGTCTCGATCGATCACGACAACAAAATCAGTCTGACTCCTAAAACTCAGTGCGTGAAACGATCAGTGCACTCACTTTTTCAGCAGCGGCGGCGGTTGGCTTGGTGAGTGTCCAGACGAGCTGTCGCTTTGGTTCGATCGGGTTCGTGCCGCCTGAGTTTGTATTCCCTTGGAGTTCTGTATGTGTTTGCGAGGTGCCACGGAACGCCCGCCATCGCTGTCACCGTCCACATGGGGCTCTTCAGCTGCTGAGGCGGACAAGTCTGTCCATGGCGAGAGCGTCTCGAGCCGGATGAATGATCGGGACGGTTTGAGCTTTTTCCCGCGATGCAGTGGGGCGCTCGGACTGTTGCGTCGGATCTCGGAGGTTGTCGTGGTGGGGAATCCGTGCTGCGGTTTGGCTCGTGCAAGGCTGAGGAGTGATCATCGTTAGACGTTGAGTCAGTATTCGTGGGCCGTTTCAGCACCACCTACGGGGTCAGGCGACGTCGGCGCTCGTCTTCGGTCGTGGCGTAGACTGCTCGTCGGTAGTCGTCCAGCAACGTCATCGCCACCTGGAAAGGACTGCAAACTCAACTGGTTTGAAATGTGAGTGGATGCCATTGCGGCTAATCTTGGATCGGTTTGTGCCTGGCTAAAGAATGCTCACTGCGAGGCCCACTACGAGGCGTCGAGAAGTAGATGCAAGTTTGCTCGCTCATACACAGGGGATTTTTACGGCTCTGGCTCAGCTGTACGAGAGTCAAATCACATGGGAAGCATTCCCGTAGTGGCTTGAATTACGAATCGGGCTCAACACCGGATCGCAGCATACTACGTAGTAGTAAACATGCATGATGAGCGACGAGAATCCCTCTATTGTTAGTGGAATTGACTGGCTCTTCAAGCAGAGCCGAGCAGATGAGTGGGGCATACTGCCGACGGCTCATGGCAAAGCGGGGCAGCAAAATGATATTTACATATCAGGTCTGAGGTCTGAGTTTTCGGTCACGATGCCCTCGTGGTCGTAACGCCCGGTCGCGCAGGCGCCGATTTGGGTCGCGAGGCCGAGAACTGCGCAGCGCTCCCTTCGCTCTTTCCATCGATCGCACCACTCGCCAGCTCGTTGGTGCCTTGATTGGACCGGTCCCCATCGCCATGGAAAATGCGACCAAGTGACTGACGTGCCTCCGCCGTGAGCTTGAGCGGATGGCTCAGTTGTTGCCGGACCACGTCACGGTTCACTGGGGATCCGTGCACTTCTGAAGGAGGCGGAGGGAATGTGAATAACCGCGTCTGGCGCCACAGCGTCGCACTCGAGCAGCGCACCTTCTTCACGGCCGTCACTTCCTGAGGCTTCCCCACGACTCGCGTTTGTTGTGCTCCTCCCGTCGCCGGCCGCACGATCGCTCGACTCGCGCTCTTCATGAGTGCTGCCCCCAGTACAGCACTCGCCGTCTGCGGGCGAGTCTGACGCACTGAGGGAGGCTGGCAACTCACGGGCGACGCAGTGGCGACCAGCACCTGTGCGTGGTTGGAGGCATCCTGCAGCTGCACTTGCCAGCGAGCCCCACGCAAAATCGTCGGGTCCAATGGCGGCTTGCGGTGCCGCGCGGTTCGCTCTCTTGCCTCGAGCCGCTGCGTGACCACGCGAAGCACCTGGGCTCGCCGTGTCTTGTCCTCGTGGACGCACGTCTCGTACCAGTCCACGAGCTGCGCGTACTTCACAGGCTGAGCCGTCTCTAGGACCTCTAGCTGCTGCGGCGACTGGCGCCCGAGCAGCACCGAGTGGCCGTTGCCGCATGCGATTTGCGTGACCTCCAGTCCGAGTGCTGAGGCTACGAGATGCGGCACTGTATACTGTTGCGGAAACGCACCGACGCCGCACTGGCCAAACTCGTCGCTGCCCCACGCAAACACACGCGCATCCGCAGTCGTCGCCAGCGAGTGGGACTTGCCCGCCGCGATGTTGGTCACCACAAGCGGAGACGGCTCATCGTCTCTGCTCTCAAAGTAGGGGACCAGTGTGGGTGTCCACCGATCACGGACGTCTCCGAGACCGAGTTGACCACTGGTGTTGCAGCCAAACGCGGCGACACCCCGGTCGTTTAACATCGCGAGCGTGTGAGCACCACCGCAGGCGACAAAGGTGGCGAATCGTTCCTTGAGATCCACGGGCATAAAACAGCTCGACAAGTCGTCGCCTTGCGTCACCGGGCGTCCGAGCCGTCCGTGGGACGCCCAGCCACACGTGAGCAGTGTGCCGTTCGTGAGCAGCACCGCCGAGTGCAGATCGCCGCACGCGACGTGGGCGACGTCCCTGTGCTTAAGCGTGAGCACTTCCATGGGCGACGGCACAGACTCGAGTCCACACGCGTGGCTGTGCTCGCTGGTGGCGAGACCAAGCGCGCCCGATGCGCCAAAGCCCCACGCGAAGACATCGCCGTCTTCCGCGATCGCCAGAGTGTGGCGTGCACCGCAGGCAATCTGGAGGATTCGCTTGTGGAGCAGCGCACGGAGAAGCGTGGGGGCTGAGACTGAAGCTGAAGCAGAGGCTGAAAAGTCACTGCCAAGTCCGAGACGTCCGTCATGGGCGAGACCCCACGCGAGCAGCGAGCCGTGCTCGGTGATGGCAACGACGTGGTCGTCCCCACACGCCACGTCCATCAGCATCTTGCTCAGCATGAAATCTTCCGAAGATGAGGCTGCAGCAGGCGCGTCCAGCCCACACGACGTCTTGCCCAGCGAGAGCACTGAGCGGTTGCGGTGCAGCAGCAGCGTCTGCGTCTTGCGGCACGCGACCCGGACAAAGTGCTGCACGTCCTTGGTCGGTGCGAGGAACGCCGATGACGCAGAGGCGGAGGCTGGCAAGTCAGCGTCAGCGACTGTCTGCCTGTCGCCACTCTCTATCGAGAGACTACGGCGTGAGGACGAGAGCCGCTTGGCCACGGCTGAGTTGGCAGCGGCGACAGCAGCGATCGCGGCAGCGTTTCCCGGCGTGGGCTGGCTTGCGCCCACCAGCGATGATCTCGCCGTCGTCATATTGGCGTGGCTGAGTCGACGGCTCGCTGACAGAGCTGAGAACGCGGGCGAAGCGCCGCCACCGTCGTCGTCCATCAGGCGAAAGCCATACTGGCTGGCCGTCGCTGTGGCCTTGCCCACGCGTCTCGCTGTACCCACGAGCCTCCCCGAGGCAAACACGAATGCGCCGTCGCGTGGCGTCACGTGGACCGCAAGCACCGCCGGCAGCAGCAATGGCCGGTGGCCGTGGAAGCGCGGGTCCCGACTTGTGCACGTGTGCTCGAGCGTCTGGAGGAAGCTGCCGCCGCGAGTGGTTCTCTGGAGCGCGTCTTCGCCGGCGCTACTGACAGCCGAGACGCGGAACCACTGCGGCGTAGACCAGTTGTGGGGCCCGACCACGTGGAGCGTGGGCGTGACGCGGAGACTCGTGGGCACGTGGCTCGGCGAGAGCGTGACGTTGCGGTCGGGTGGGCACGAGAGCACGGCCGAGTAAAAGGCGGCGCTTCCGCCCACGCTGACGTGGATTTGTCGGCACGAAAACACGACGCTCGGCCGGCGTGAGGCTGGACCCACGCCAGCGGCACTGACACTGCGACTGGGGGTCGGACATGCGGCAGGCACCGAGCGAAGCCCGCGGTGGCGACCTGCGTGCGCGTGCATTCTTTATGGGGAGGGAAAGAAGATCCCTACGACTGTTCGTAGAGAGACACAGGGGGTCGGTATACTACGATTGTGTTTGTGCCATGTTTACGCGAGCGGCTTGCGCGCGCCCGCCACGAAAAAGTCCGTCTGCCGCCACGCGCAGTCGACGTCGACAAAGCCGACGCGGTGCAGCAGCCGCAGCTGCGTGAAGAGCGGCAGTTGGCCCACGTGATCGCCCATCAAAAAGTGGCCGCCGGGCTTGAGCAGCGCCCAGACGCCGCGAAAGAGCTGCTCGTACACGGCCTCTTTGGAGGTCGTCTCGGGTCCGTTCGTAGTAGTACTGGGCGCTGGCGTCGTCTGGTAATGCGCGGGGTTCTCGGCCAGCACGTGCAGCGCGAGGCAGCCCAGCACGACATCCACCGGCACGGGCGACGCCGTCGCGAGCGTCTCGGGGGTGAGCTGCACGAGCAGAAACTGTTCGTCGGCGAGTCGGATGCCGCGGTCGAGAAGGCGCTGCTTGGCGAGCGAGAGCCGCTCGACCGACGCGTCCACGAGCGTCACGAACGCCGTAGGGTAGGCTGCGACCAGCGCCTCGGTGGCGCGGCCGCTGCCAGCCAACAAGTCGAGCACGTGCTTGTTATCGCACGGTGGCAGCGCCGCCACGAGCTCCCCGAGCATGGGCTTGGCCAGCGGCAATCGCCGCTCCAAGTGCACGTCGTACCAACTCGCGTTGCGCCAAAAGCCGCCGCGGCGTTCGAGGTTCCGCGACCACGTCCAGTCGGCCCGCTCGTGGTCGTTGGCACTGCTGGTCATGGCCGTCGTGTCGCTCTCGTCGTCGTCGGCGTCGCCGCTGGTCTTGCGCTTCTTGCTGGCGCGGCTGGGCGTGGATGCTCCATCCGTCTACAGTACAGATCCGCCCACCAAGAAACGAAGAGCTACGGGTTAGCTCCTTCAACACTTCTCCACGCATGCATAACAGCGCACCTTGCCGTGGTCGCGGAAGGCCTCTAGCTCGATGCGGTGCTTGGTCTCCATGTGGTAGCGGATGCTCTGCGACGACCCCTTCTGAAAGACGAGCGCCTTGTGGCACTTGAGACACCAAATGCCGACGGCGTCGTCGGCCGTCCAGTGCTTCTTGCTGGGCGGAAGCGCCGCGGACGGCGCGATGAGCCGCGCGAACTGCCAGTACTCGGGCTTGCGCACGTTCGTCTGCTCAAAGAGCGGCGGCGGCGCGCCGCCCAGCGCCTCGCCCGCCAGCACCGCATCCATCGGCGTCGACTCCATTAGATTCTGTACTGAAATAGCGAGGATGGTTACGCACACAAAGGGTAACCACGGGGTACCCGGTTATGGGTAACCGACTGCTGATGGGTAACTGGTTACTTCCGCTGTGTAACCTTTTGATGAAGCAATCTCCAGTGACAGCGTCACTGTGGAGATCTGGGTCGGGGCAAATGACGTTGGTGATTGGGACAATTAAATAGCCAATCAGATCGTTGATAAAGCGATCAAATCTATAGATTCAGCCAATCAAAAACCCCGAAATGGATACTACTTAGCTTCTCTATGCCCTTCCTATGCTGATATAGAGTATCTTTTCTTGAAACCTGTGAAAACTGATCTTCTACCAGTCCAACTCACCTCTCGTCCCGAATTCATGTCGTCTCTTCGACAACCCGTCACAGCCGTGACGAGCCAAAATCATACCATTAAAACCTCTATAAACCGATACCCCTTTCAAACCGATGGATCTATTAGCAACCTTGACGCTGGCAACGCAGAGACCTTTCACCCCATCATGCATCTCCGGCGGCTGCATTCCCTGCGCCCCACCGCACATTCGAATCTGCGGCGTCTCGCGCACTCTCCTCCTCCTCCTCCTCTCCCCTCCCCCTCCGCCGCCATGGTGCTCATCAGCGACTCGCCCGCGTGGAAGCGGCTCCAGGAGCACGCCGAGGTCATCAAGACGACGACCCACTTGCGCGAGCTCCTCGCCGACGAGCAGCGCAACCAAGTGCTGCGCACCGAGCAGCGCGGCATCAGCGTCGACTTCTCGCGCCAGAACGCGACGACCGAGACGCTCGACCTGCTCTTCGACCTGGCGGACGCGGCGCAGCTCCAGCAAAAGGTCGCGGCCATCGCGTCCGGTGCGCACGTCAACGCCACGGAGGACCGCGCCGTGATGCACATGGCGCTGCGCGCGCCGGCCACCAAGCAGCTGCTCGTGGACGGCGTGGACGTCGTGCCCCAGGTCCACGAGGTGCTCCAGGCCATCAAGGCCTTTTCGAGCGCCGTGCGCTCGGGCGACAAGCGCGGCGCCACGGGCAAGCAACTCACGAACGTCGTGTCGATCGGCATTGGCGGCAGCTACCTCGGCCCCGAGTACGTCTTTGAGGCGCTGCGCGCCGAGCACACGGCGGCAGCCGCGGCTGCGGGCCGCACGCTTCGCTTCCTCGCGAACGTGGACCCCGTGGACGTGGCGCGCGCTACGGCCGGCCTGGACCCGGCCGAGACGCTCGTGATTGTTGTGTCCAAGACGTTCACGACGGCCGAGACCATGCTGAATGCGCGCACGCTGCGCAAGTGGCTCGTCGACGGACTCGCGGCCCATGGCGTGAGCGAGAGCGACGCCGTGAGCAAGCACATGATCGCGGCGTCCACGGCCATCCCGCTCGTTGAGGCCTTTGGCATTGACACGGCCAACATTTTCGGCTTTTGGGACTGGGTCGGCGGCCGCTACTCGGTCACGAGCGCTGTCGGCATCTTGCCGCTCGCGCTGCAGTACGGATTCGAGATTACCGAGCAGTTTCTCGCGGGCGCGCATGATCTCGACACGCACTTTTTGGAGGCGCCGCTGCGCGAGAACTTGCCCGTGATCTTGGGGCTGCTCGGCGTCTGGAACTCGTCGTTCCTGGGCCACGGCTCGCGCGCGCTGCTGCCGTACTCGCAGGCGCTGCTGCGCTTTGCCGCCCACATTCAGCAGGTCGACATGGAGAGCAACGGCAAGCGCGTGACGGTCGACGGCGTCGAGCTGCCGTTTGCCGCCGGTGAAGTCAACTTTGGCGAGCCCGGTACGAACGGACAGCACAGCTTTTACCAGCTCATCCACCAGGGCCGCGTCGTGCCGTGCGATTTCATTGGCTTTTGCGAGAGCCAAGCGCCCGTGCACCTCGCGGGAGAGCCCGTGGCCAACCACGACGAGCTCATGTCCAACTTTTTCGCACAGCCGGACGCGCTCGCGCGCGGCAAGTCACTCGACGACCTCGCGGCCGAGGGCGTGCCCGAGCACCTGCGTGCGCACAAGCTCTTCCCCGGCAACCGTCCGTCCGTGTCGCTGCTCTTCCCCAAGCTCGACGCGTTCACGTGCGGGCAGCTGCTCGCGCTCTACGAGCACCGCACGGTCGTGCAGGGCGCGATCTGGGGACTCAACAGCTTTGACCAGTGGGGCGTCGAGCTCGGCAAGGTGCTGGCCAAGCAGGTGCGCCAGCAGCTCCAGGCCTCGCGCTCGAACGGCGCCGCGGTCGAGGGCTTCAACAGCTCCACGACGCACCTCCTCAACAAGTACCTCGCGTACAAGTCGGCTTAAGGAAGGGAGCAGCACTGTATGGACAAGTGTACTGGACCGCCAACAGAAAGACGACCAAGCAAAGCCAGGGGCCGAGGAGACGGATGGATCAAAGCAAAACAAACAAACAAACTAAGGAAGCGAAAGATGTGACGTGTGAGACTGTGTCCGCTGCTCGTTGAATGGATGAGGGAGTTTGTTGGTGTTAGGACGAGTGGAAAGAGCCTTCTGTGACTCTCTCGCTGCCGTGACTCGTCAAGGCAGCAAAAGGGGAGCGATCTCAAGAGCTGATGATCGCGGTCAAGTCGCGACTGCGCGGACCTTTTCCAGATCGACTCGAAATGTGTGGGTACTTTGATTGCTGGAATATAATGCGTTTAGATAATGTGGATGCCGAGCAGCCCGCGAAGAGTGATCAATCTCGGATACAGCAATGGCAAGATAACTCAGCCTTCGAGAAAGATGACAACATGGCTACATTTTGAATTAACTTCAACTTGAGGACCTGCAGACCGACACATGAAAACTCAGATGAGGTGGTCAAACAGATCGCACTCTTCCCTACGATGGACACACTGTCCGTGAGTGCTTGGTCATTCGAGGACGATGGAGCTTAGCCACGCAGCATGCGGCCATTCTTGATGAGCGCACACTGCTTGTACACCTGCCACTGCGGCTCGTGGAGCGCGAGCCAATAGAACGTGAGCGTGCACGTGCCCTGGCAGGCCGAAAAGCTCACGGGCATCTCGGCCGGGAAGCCCGGGAACCTGCTCACGCACTCGTCTTCGTGGAGGACCATGGTGTTGCCGATCCAGACCTCGCACGGCCCCGTGTGGGACTTGACAAAGCCCTGGCCCTCCTGGTCGTTTTGCCACTTGACCGACCGCATGCTGCTCACGTCGATGGCGGGGCCAGACAGCGAGGTCCTGCCGCAGCCCGACACCACAGGGTCCAGCATCTCTTTGAGGTTCTTGTACCTGGACTGCTTGAACGCCGCCGTGAAAGTGTTGGCGTTGTTGGTCGGGTTGTCGTTCCACTTCTTGCCGGCAAACGGCGCCGGCTGCGACGACGAGTCGATCTTGGCGTCAAACGACGTATCAATCCAGCCAGCTGAGAACTTGGCCAACGGTTGGCTCAAGTATCCGTGGGCATCGACACTCGCGGCCAGCAGAGCAACGGAGGCGACGACAGCGGTGGCAAACTTCATGGTGGGCAGCTTGGAGTAGAGGGAAAAAAGAGGAGAGGACTTGGGGTGCTCGGGGTGAATTGCAGAATGAGAGAATCTTGTCGCTGAAAAGAAATAGTTCTCAACGAACGCTTGAGTGAGCCAGAAAGAGCTCTTACTTAGCCTACCTATCGAATGAGGTAGGACACGAGTACGTCAGGGGCATCGATATCGCTAACGAAGGATCCCTCTGGGCCTGCGAGGCTGATGCTCGTCTCAAGAGCGGTGGAGGGGACGGCGACTCGAGAATATTCAGCGAGGGATTGACGATTGATCACTGATGGACCGGTTCAAAGTCTTCGTGCTGTTGCGACGAAAGGACACACTTCTAGAGCCACTTTGTTCGAGTCGAACTTAGCATCATGGTGTCCATTTGGATCGGGCTCAAGTGGCCTTGCCATACGAACCAGCGGATTGTGCACTTTGTGAATATTTCGTGTGCCATCGATTTGAAGCGGATGGGCCGCACACTCCCTACGGCACTGTCGTGATCGTTGGCCTCTGCCGCTTGGAATCACGTAATAACGTTGAGGAGCTGTTGCAAGCGTTGCGATCCGAGATGCGTTCGTCCTCGCTTGGAATCGAAGCGAGGACGAAAATGGTCGTTGACCCCATCTTCAGCGGAACTCTCTACGGTCTCTTCGCCCGCGCAGTGCGTCTCGCCGGTTGCGTACAGTACCAAACGCTCTCCTCTCGTTCGCCTCCGAGATACTCACCAGAGTATCATTCAATGACGCTGCCCGAGTACGGCACACTTCATTTGGTGCACCTCGCCGATCATCGTTCACGATGGGAGTTGTGAGCCTGACGGCCATGCCTATGCAGACGATCGGTGGCACCTCGCACTATGACCGTCTGGTGCTCATGTCCTACCTTTCGGAGGAGCAGGCCCGCCTCGCAGTGGTCGTTTCAGTTTGTAATGGTGACGCCCTAGCATAGTCCATACTGCCTGTGACTCAAGATCCGCACTGGCAGCTGGGCAATAAGCACGGAACACCGCGGTCAAGTGACGTCGAAGGAGCTAGATACGGAGCAACAACGGAGTCGTGCATTTCTGGAAATCGCACGAACGACACTGCCAACTCTGGTGGAATCCTGTTTTCTTACTGGCGGTCGTCGCCCACTCCAGCAGGACCCCACCCGTTCATTCTTCGTCATTTGATTCTAATGCAAGCGCGTCTCTCTCTGTCGATCGTTCTTTTCAGCTCTAAGTTTGAACTGAACCAGCGATCGGCAGAAAGAGACATGCTTGCTGACGACCGTAGAGTACTTGCTACTGCGCACGCGGCACCATCATCAAGAAAAACGAACACGAGTCCCAGGACTGCACTGTACTGCCAGAATAACATCTGCTTCAACTTCAAGTTCACCATCCCGAGATACAGAAATCGACTGATGAGCTTTAATCGGTTTTGAGGCTCAATGTCCCAAGATGAGAAGCTACGACCCTCGAAAGGATCGTCTGGCCGACCGTAGAGGGAGGCAGTGAGACCGATGTACCGGTACTTGTCGTTCGCCGGCTCCAGCTGACCATGAAGTTGTTCCCTCGCCCACTGTCCAACGCATCGAAAATGCAGACCCGACAGACTCACACTATGAGGCTCTGCTAATGCGTTGCACCATCAACCTCGACGTCGAGAAGAAGACTCACTCGCGAATTTGCTCCGTTCCCACCACTCCCTCCCCACAAGCACCACACTGTTATCCATTGCCATGTATACTACGGCGATTCTCTCAGCTCTTGTCGCTGCCTCGGCCTTCCTCAGCGGTACTGACGCCCACGGCTACGTCTCCCTCCCAAAGTCCACGACCACGGGCGGTGGTTCGTACACGAGCTTTAGCGCCGAGTTCCAAGCCTCGGCAGTCGGTAACGCCGCCTTCAACGGTAAGCCCTTCAACCGCTCGCCTGGGCAGAACGCCGAACAATTCACGGCGGCCTTCAAGGCGTCCGGCATTAAGGACCTCAAGACCATCATTGACGCCAAGGTGTCTGGATGTGGTTACACCAACCCGAACGGCGCCGTGCAGGATGTGAGCAACATCAGGACGATGGACTTCCAGAACAATGAG
>JAADXL010000612.1:0-20884 GCA_023337755.1 Pythium aristosporum | reverse complement strand
GGTGTGGGGACGAGGCCACCATGGTGTCCATCATCTCACACACAGCGACGGCTTCTTCGACAGTGCCGTCGCTCACTATCGAGCTGTGACATGACGTGGGATCTTGACGCGAGTCATCATCCGGCCACACGATCGATACCTTTTGGTGGCGCGAGTAAAACGCCACGGCCGGAAACACTTCGTCCATGGGATTCTCAAACGCGACACCACAAAAGACGCCGTTCTTGCTGAAGCCCAGCGTGCCACGTTCGCAGTCGAGATGGACGCCGACCACGTCGCCCTCACCAAACGCGTCGCCGTACACGCGGAGTCGATTGCGTTGATAGTACACCGCCTTGTCGCCTATGAAGCCCCACGACTGGTCGTCCGCCCCGAGAAACGACTCCAAATTGGCTTTGCGGGTCGCGACACCGAGAAAGAGATAGGAAGACGACGACTTTTCGATGCGAAGGTGCCATTCATGGACGCCCGTCGCAAAGCTCTGCGTGGCCAGCACAGTCTTCCACAGATCGTTCCCTGAGTAGGCAGCCGTGAGTCCGTCGTCAGAGATTTGCAGCAGACTACTGCGACTCTTGACTCGGTCGAAGGCCAGCGTTGGGTAATGCACGGCTGTCGCCGGCGAACTCGCAGGACCGAAACACGACGTCGGAATCGGTGGAGGGAGTTCTGGCGCATTTGGCTCGAAGCCTTCCGACTCGATGACCGCGACTTGTTGGAGAAGATAGATGATCTCGACGTACGCGAGGAGATACGACGAGAAGATTGCGCGGTGCTGTCTCTGCTCACGCACGAAACGATTTCGAGCGGCACACAGAAAGCTCGCAACGTCTTGCCGACACGTATCTAGCACCAAAACTGGCGGCTGGTCCGATGCAGATGCTTGCTGTCGTTGGAGGAGACGAATGCGTTGCAGTACACGGCTCATGGTCGTGATGACAATGAACTTGACTGGGAGATTACTGGATCGTAGCGTGGGTCGCAGTCGCTGCAGCAGCGTCACCGCCTGCTCGGAGGAAAGGTCGATCGCCATCGTCGTGACGGGACCGACCCCGAGCACGAGATCTAACAGCCATGCGGCCAGCTCAACTGCTGGCTCCTCCAGGACGACTTGGTCCGCACGCCGCAGTTCACGCTGCGTCCATAAGATGGCTTCAAATGGCGAGCTGCTGATCGCTGCCGCTTCAATTTGCACGAGTGCATAGTCGATAACACGCTGGGCAAACATGCCGCGCTGTTCGCGCAGCATACGGGCAATGCACCCGCGCATAACAGTCTCGACATCCACAATCTCATCGTCTCCACAGGCAAAAACGTGTGTCTGCCGTACTTGAAACTGAGGCCCTCGATACAGCACGAGCTTTAGGAACGTGAAGAATGACGGTAAATCGAGGATCGCCGCAACTGCCACTTCACTACCGCCGTCGGGGTCGTCATGGTGCTGGAGCAGCGAGACTACCACTTGCCGACACGAGAGGACGAGAAACGCTCGTTCTAACTCGGCCAGGCGATCCAGCAGCTCACAGAGCTCGAGCGCCTCGACGGTCGCCGCAAACTGCCCAATCGTATCAGCATCCGCTCGCAAGGGCTGGTCGCTGAGTTGTTGAGGTGGACTTGAGTCCTCTGACTTCTCTGTCGCTGTCGTAGCTGTAGCTGCTGCTGCTGCTGGTAGGGTCGTTCCCGAGGCGTTCTCGGATCGCCACGGAGTGAAGAACCGATCTTTGGCGTTCGAGTCGAAGCCGCCAGCTTCAAAGGGGAAATACATCTCACCAAAAATCTTGCGGCCCATTTCTTTCTCGTTGATGAGCTGCTGCGGTTGTGGTCCATCCGATCGCATCGGACTCTGCGGGCGGCTTCGACGGCCACGGCTGCTACCTTGCACCGATCTGGGAGGATCATTAACCCCAGTCGTCGGATGAGGTTCCTCACCGTCGATGCACGCTTGGCCTCCTTCGTCCTTGTCCTCATCGTCGTCTTCGTCCTCAAACACGAGCTTGCTCTCGGCGCCTTGGTCGCACTGCTTGTCAAGCGATGTTTGAAGTCGGCTGAGGTAGTCGAGGTTGTCAACAATCCAGGCTGAGGCACTGACAATGTCGTTCTCAGTCTGTTTCAATGCCAGCACACACCATTCCTCCGGGAACCCCATCATCATCAGCTCGTCGACAAATGCCTGGCGATGCTCCGCCGCATTTTCGTCGTCCTCGTCTTCGTCGTCGTCATCCTCGCCGTCGTCGTCGTCGTCTTCGTCGTCCTCTTCCCCCTCCTCCTCTTCGCCATCCTTGTCATCGTCTTGGTCGTCGACATCAACAGGGCAGTCCTGAGGGTGTCTCTTTGGCGTGTCGAGAGCGTTATCATCTGGGCTGGCGCTGGAGCTGCCGCGACTCCTCTGGCTCTCTGCAGTGTCTTGGTCGTTTGCCGGATCCTCTATGGCGAGATCCAGGCGTAGGTCTAGTTTGGTGGTTGGTGGTGCTATCGACTCCGTGCGTTCGACTACATCGTCTTGGTCTTCTCTCGGCGTCGGCGACTTAGAATCACTCTGTGACTTTTGGAAGGTCATGGCTTTCGCCTTGGCTTTGGCCTGTCTGGCCTTGAGCCATTGGTCCACTTCCACCTCGCCTTGCTCCTGGAGATCATGGAGCACTTGGTACACTTGTGTTCGTACGATCCAGAGCTTGCGTTCAATGTGTTCGAACGTCGAAAAATGTGGATTCCCATCCTCGCTGCTGCTGATCTCGAGCATCCTCAGAAGCAAACGACCATCACGCAGAAGATGAGACGCGCTGGCGTGGTCTGATGCCACACGTAGTACTGCTTGGATAATGAGACCCGAGCTCAGCCAGCGCTTCAACTCGGCCACACCATGAACTCCCATAGCGCACTCCTCTGACGCGAGAGCCAATGCTGCACGATAGAGGTGCCCCAGTGTCTCGCTTGTCAATTCATCGCTGCTGATAGAACCAAGAGCAACCACGTTGATCGGGGAGGTGGCAGCGACGTCGTCACGGTGGAGCCGCACAAACGGCACCGTTCCCGAGTCGTCTTCACCCATGCGGTCGTGATTCTTCTTCTGTGCGGGCGGCTGACAACTGGAAGTCATCTGATGCTTTCTATACTTCACGCACTCGGCGTGCACTTGATCCGACCACGCCCCGTCCTTGATCGTGTCTCGTGGCGACTCGGTTGTATCTTCCCCATGGATACATGCATAGACTGTGGGTGCATGTCGGTTCGTGGACACGCCCTTCACCGTATGCGACGTTACGACCATCGACGGTACGGGATCGCCCACCGCAATGACGGTCGCCTGCTCGCTCGTACCCTTCAGATCGACTGGCGTGCCGCTCGTAAGCATGGTGGCGGATCCGCCCAGCACATAAAGACACCCGATTCGCGCTTGGTCAACATCCGAAGAGATCGCCTCGCTATCTTCCCATAGCACGTCACCGAATGCCTTCCAAATCTCCATCGGCCACGATGCATTGCTCTCGTTCTGCAGTAACTCTATCAACAAGCCTGTGAGCTCGTTGGCAAGGGGTATCGAGATGGATCCGCGCGCACTTTCCAGTAGTAATCGCTCGGCGGTCGAATTGCGCAGCTCCACGGCGGTCTCGTGCTCGCCGATTTCTATTGGCTTTTGAAGCGTGGCCGGCACTGAGTCACAGCGGACCCATGCAGGCGACAGACACGCTCCGATGATTCGCAGTATGTGGACCACAAAACGGTAGCCTGGTTGCGGCTTTGATACACAGATCGCGTCAGCGACGGCACGGGGGCTCTGAAAGAGCAACACCCGACGAAGCAGACGCACGCTTGACAGTTGCGAAGAGGCGTGCTGGCTGCTCAGAAAGATCTCCCACAGCTGGACGGACCACGTCGGATCCGCGAGGTGGACACGGCCTTCGTCAGACTCGACCATCACGCGCAGCAATGCGTGTAGTTGGACCATCTTGGTGGTCGTATCGTCAGGGAGGAACCGAGAAGCGAGCGCGCTTGCAGAGGACCCGTCTTCTTTGACCGGTTTCTTCTCGTCGTACACAATGCGCACATGAATGGGCGAGAGCGACCGGTTGTGGAAGCGAAAGTGGCTCAACAACCCATGGAAACTACGCACGAGAGGCTTGGGGGAAGGCGTCGCAATCACCGAAGTTGACGTCGCGGCGTTCACCGATACGAGAGTCGACAGGAATGCCATCGCCTTGGCCGCTCGGAGAAATGACTGATCGACTTCGGCAGACTCAGCTTCGGCATCGTCTAGCGATTGCGAAGGAGCGATCGGCTGCTGTCGGCCAAAGCCGAAGTCGAGATCCACGCTTCCACTGTTCAGCGCCGTGGCGAGTGGACCAGAAAGCGATCGCTGGCAGTCAAGAATGCCGTTCATGTAGAGCCGCAGTTTGGAGCCTTCTACGACCACTGCGACATGTGTCCATCGGCCGGGCGAGAGCGAGTCTTTCGAGTGAAGTCGCTCCCACAAGAGCCGAGTTGCTGTTGACGGAAGCGAGCTGGAGGATGCAACATGGGCCGCCGCGCCGACCTCGACCTGCCACTTGTCGTCGCGGTCTCGCACCAGCAACAGGTACGGTGCGATCGTGCGTGCATCGCCACGCACAAATACGATCTGCTTCTCCTCCGCGATTCCGATTGGGTGGTCACCTGACGCCTCCGAGCCCTGCACCGCCGCAGCGTAGATCCACATGGTGATGCTTAACTCGCTTGGCTTGACAAGTGGCGACATGGCGAGCAACCCCGACGCAGGTTCAAGCATCTGCATGTAGGTGAACGTCAAGCCCTTCGTCAGAAACGAGAACCGCTTGGGCGCGACGAGAATCTCAAAGCTTCGCCGGATGGTACTGTTGATCGACCCGCCGCCATTTGCTTGGCGTGCACGTTCGAGTAGCGAAGGCTGCTTAATCTCCGCCGACGGAACCCCTTGCAGCATCAAGCGCCGAGCGCTCGCGAACAGCGTCTCAAACACGTCATAGCAGACTGGGTAGACGGGGACTGACGGCGCCACAGACGACGCACTCACGTGCACACTGATGACACGGATTAGCGCCCACACCACTGCCTGTACCGGCGGCTCGTCTTCACGCGCATCTCGCGTGTCGTTCTTGTCACGTACGGTGATTGCTCGTATACTATCTTTGCGATCGTTTGTGTTCTCAGCAGCGCTGTCGAAGTCGTCGCGGTCCCCAAACAACATCTCATCCAGCACTTGAACCAACCCCACGTCGTTGAGGAAGTCGTACTGATCGGGATCAAAGCGCACGAGACTCACACAACGCAGCAGTACGAGCAGCACCCGCAGAGCCGCATCTCGTTGCGGGTGCGCGTCGGCGGGTAAGACCAACTCGTCCATTTCGCGTGCCTTTTCCACCATCAACTGTAACATCGCCGTCATAAAGTCATTTTGAGCTGTACGGTGCATCTCGCGGTACGCATAGTGCGCGATTCGCCGGATCGGAGCACCGAACGGTCCGTCTGGCGTGGTGGTCGCTTCGTGGCAAACGTGCTGGAGCATCCCGACGCGTACACACTCGAGAAGCGGCATCGAAACAAGCTCCCACAACATCTCGTACCCGCGTGTTGAGCAACTGAGCTGTCGACACGGTTCAATGAGAAGCACCAGTGCAAATCGGTGGAGATCACCAATCTCTGTGTCGTCAGCTGTAACGAACTCGAGTGCCGCTGTTGAGCGAGGGCTCGAGCCAATCGAAGCAGAAGCAGCGACGACCGCTTTCCAACGCACGACGACATGGAAGAGCGTTCGGACACGGCGCCAGCAACTTGTCGGATACGCGAGCAGGAACGGCAGCATGTAATGTCCGTAGCGCGCACTCATGTGCACACGAAGACACGGTATCGACGCGTCTGTCCTTATACACGCACGGAAGAGAAATGCTGGGTCCCATGAGGCGACAAACCCTCCGTCGAGAAGGCACAGGCGATGCTCTTCTTCTTCGCCCACGACCACCAGCAGCAGCAAGTGCAAACGGTCACAGAGCGTGCGGTGGAGCGTGGTGATCGCGTAAGACGTTTCGATGGGGGGCTGGGAGTTCTTGATCGCGGTCCGCTTGGCGACCAATCGCCGCCGAAAGTCGGCCACAACCCGCCAGAGGCCAAGCAGCGATCGCGGCGGCATACGCCCGCTCTCCATCGCTTCACTTTGAAATCTGCTTGTGCCGACCAACAGCGCGAACAGCGTCAGCGAGTGGTGGTGCAGCAGCACCGCGAATAGCGCCTCTTCCAACTGCGCGTCACTCCAGACTGGTATCCGTGGCGCCGCGCCTGGCTCGGTGGGAGTTTGTTTCTGCAGATGTGCCTGCCGAAGCAGCATGCGGTACGCGGCATCTCTCTTTGCGTGGCAGGATCTCACCCATTCGCACAACGCGTGGGCGGCGACTCCCAGCTCGTGGTGATCAGGGACGTCTGTATTGTGAGCCATTTTCGCTAGGAACGCTCGACCGTTCGAGCGACTGGGCCAACGCAGCAGGGGAGTCCCTGGTGCAGTGACGTGCCCACTGTTGGGAAAGGCAGCTTCATCATTGTCCACCGCGTCACGTGGCGGTATCGTGAGCAGGAAGCTCGGTGTGCTAGTGATTAAATGGCGGAACAGCGAATATGATGGAGAGTACGAAACAGTCCTGATGAGAGCCGACCCAGTCACGATGCTCTTGTGGATGTAATCTGATGATATGCCGCCGCCAAAAAGCAGTGACGTGCGCCACTTGTCGTGGGGGATCTCCACCTCGTCGCGTTCTTTGCCAAATGAGAGGTGAACAAGCGGTCCCCCCAGCGTGATGGTCACGGCCAGCTCTGCACAGAGCATCGCGAGCTCCTTTTCCAACAAGAGAGACCAAGGCGAGTCGAGCGCATCGGACACGTGCAGACGGGGCGTCGTCGCGGCGCTGACTCCGGCAACGGATACACGCCTGTCCGTAGTGGTGCCTCCTGGACGTTGCTTGACTGTGCTGGCCACGACAGCGGACGCCGTCAGCGTCTTGCCCAAGCGATGAGTGACGTCATTTTCGGCCGCGCGTTTCACGGTCACATTAGTTGCGTTCCATTCTTCAAGCAACTTGAGAAGAGACTGCAGCGGCGTCGAGAGAGTCACAGCAAACGCTGGGATACTTGTGAACGCAAACAGGCCGCTCACTAGCAACGGCAGCACGCGTCCCACGACCGACCGCTCGAGTGTGTGGGCGACGCGCTCACCAAACGCAGGATCGGCAAAGAGATCATTCTTGCGACAGCACCTTCGATTTCGTGAGGATGAGGGTGGTGATGGAGGCGAACTTGGGTGGCTTCGCGACAACACTTGTGTGAGGACATCGCACGACTGGCTGAGAACGCGCAGCGTCAACTGCAACATCCCTGTCCAGGCGACGGGGAAATCATCCACAGCCACGTCGTCGGTATTGCCGTCAGAGTGAGATCCGACGCGCATCACCGACGCTGCCACACGCGAAAGCCGAGCAGTGAAGCTTGTTTCCATGTCCAGGACCAAAGATCGTGTCCACTGCTCGCAGCCTCTCGCCATCGACCCTACATGCTTTTGGATGACATTCAACACGTTCATGGTCGAATCGTTCAGTTGAGATTGGTCGGATCGCGTGGACGGTATCGTGTTCGGTGCGTCGTCGTCACGGGACCCATGCGAGGCCGCAGTGAGTTCACCAATGGTGAGCATGAAGTGCCTGTTCAGAGACTCCAATAAAAATTCCACGATTGTATCGAGTGCCTGGAAACGCTTTGGCGACAGCGACGATGCTGGAGGTGGGTGTGGGTGAAATGAACATGCCCTTGTGACTGGGAGAAACGTCATGATCGTCGCGTCATCTGCGAGTCGCTTCAGTAATGCTGATAGCAACGGACGTTTCAAGATTTTCTTGAGCACTCGCAGCGGTGTCCACTCGATGGACTGGCAAACTCCGCACACTGGACGCCCATCATCCTTTGATGCAGACCCCATCAGGCTTTCCAGCAGCAGCACACGAGAACACTGGCAGGGGAAAAAGACTTCGAACCCCAGCATGAGAGTGTCGATCGCCTCACACACGGCGCGTCCGCTTCCTGCCGCATAGACGGATGTTGTATCCCTATCCGAATTCGGTCCGTTGCGGTGCGAAAGTCTGGGTTTGGAGATGAAACTCAGTAGGAGCGTGCGTATTTGACGCATCGATATGAGCAAGTCGACGACGTCGGAATGGCACTCACTGGTGTTATCACCTCGTGGAGGGCACAGTGCGGGTTCGGTTTGCTGCAGAGCGATCAGCAGACTTCCGAGACCAGAATGGAGCATCTGGACGAGGTTGGCTTGGAGCAGTCGAAAGCAGACATCGAGCAGATACGCCTGGAGTTTCCCCGATCCGTTGGATCCACGAGAGCAAGCAGAGGATATACCTGTTGAGTTCAGTGAGTCAAAGCGTCGGCTACTGAGCTGGGCAATGAGGCAGCCCAGTGAGGTGAACGTCGCGCCGCGAACCTCAATTGCAAACTTCTCGAAGCTGCCATCGACGAAGTCGCAGAGATCGGCGCTCGGATCCCTTTTCCTCACCATATGATCGCTTGCACTTGTTGGCAATAGCTGGGCGATAGGGAATGAAGTTCCTTTCCTGACAGAAAAGGACGAACATAGTCGATCCAACTGCGCAAGGATGACCACGGCCACATCGAGAGAGCTTCCGATGGAAGTCGTATTGCTTGGCGGTGCTGGATGACCCGCACCATACCCCTCCTCGTCGTATCGTACAACTAATTGAGCAGATCTCACGAGGTAATCAACGGCCTTGATGACCGACACATCGGCCGGAGAGATCCCAGATCGATCTTCTGTGCGTCCATCGTCCGCATCCATGTCACTGCTTTGATCCCGCCGTTCCGGATGATTGGTCGTTGAACTGGAGGTGGCCTTGGGCACATCAGCAGATTTACAATCCCCCTTGGCATTGTAGAGCTCTTGGACAAACGGACTGGCGAGAATCGTGGAGCATGACATGGCCATTCCATCTGTCCGATCCGTGGCGTCCGCATCCGTAGTGTGGTTGGCGTCCTGTTGCTCCCCGCCGGCAGCTTCCTCATCATCTTTGCCGCCCGTGAGGACGAGCGTGTGGTAAAATCCGGCAGCCACGAGCGCGACACGCTTGCCCACGAATGAGTCGATTGGATACGGATACAATCGCTCGTTCGTATCGCCGGTCCCCAGCTGCCCATGGTTGTTCCGACCAAACACGTAGAGCACACCATTGTCCGAGACCGTGATCGTGTGGTAGCAACCGCATGCGACACGGACAATCTCTTTGCCTTCAAGATCATCCAGCAGTTGAGGTCTCGCAAATCGTTGTTGCTGGAGCTGGAGGTTAGTCGACGCCGCGTTGCTGGCCTTGCCAATCCCGAGCTGCCCGTAGTCGTTGCGTCCAAAGCCAAACACGTGGGTACCCCCACACAGCACGATAGAATGATAGTAGCCGCACCGTACGTCGAGACACGTCTGCCGCTCGAGACCGTACTTAACGTGGGTTGGCGTCAACTGGTTTTCGACCGTCTCGACGCCGAGCTGGCCATAGTCGTTCTTCCCAAACGCCAGCAGCTTTCCCGTTGAGGTCACGGCCATAGTGTGGTACTGGCCGCACGCGATCGACACAACGTGCAGGTCACCAGGGAGCCCGATCGCCTCTACGCATTGTGGCACCTTTCGATCGATGGTATCTCCATGACCGAGTTGCCCAAAGTCGTTCCGTCCAAAAGTATACACGCGACTGTGGCCCGCGGGCCCACCACCGTCGCACGTCAGCGCCGTGTGGTAGTAACTACAAGACACTAGGCGCACTATCTTGCCGTCCAGACTACGCAAGAGCTTTGGTACGCTCTCGCTCTGCGTGGTGCCGTGACCGAGCTGCCCGCGGTAGTTGTATCCGCACGATGCCGCCTTGCCGTCGTGGGTCACGAGAACCGTGTGCTCGCAGCCATTGTACGCGTGCACTTGCGTGACGCGGGATGTGCCGTCGTTCGTAGTATCGTTCAGCCCGAGTTTCGGCACTTGCGTGAGATGTGGGATTCGCGTCGTCACACCGTGGCCGCACTGGCCATTGTCGTTGTATCCACACGTCCACACCGAGCCGTCCGCACTCAGTGCGACAGTATGCTCGTTGCCGGCACTCACGTAGACAATGTCTTTTTGCTGCAACGCCTCGACGCGGTCGAAGCTCTTGCGCGTCACCGCGTCGCCGTGGCCTAGCTCGCCGTACGAGTTCTGCCCACAGCTCCACACTTCGTGGTCGTCGTCCCAGCCGTGAGGATCGTGGTGGGGTGAAGGGCGGATGGCAGTTGGGTGGCGGCCACCACGGGCGTGGGTCGGCTGGATTTGAATCTGGTCTATCGCCTTTAAGATCTCACCGACTCGGAGCGGATTGAATGTGGGGCACACGGTGATCGGAAACGGGATTACCGGTACGTGTCGAGGCGACACTGGTGACACGAACGTGTCTGACCGCGACGACGTACTCACGTCCAGTGAGTATGTGAGATCGGCTTCGAGCGAGAGGTTGTTGAGCTCGTCTTTCGCCGTCACCCTCGGGTGGGATTTGCCTGCGAGCGTCAGCGGATGTAGAATTGAGGAGCGATGAGCAATCATGGAGGACGACCCAGCAGCCCCCGCGATGGTGACGCTGGAGACGGCAGCTTTCGTGTGGACGACCACCAGATTTTTTGGGCCACCGGCCTTGCGCTTTGAGTGCACCGAGAGCAGTTGGTCCACCGCGGTCGTCTGAACGTCCAGTTCTTTCGCGCCGTGGTCACCGCGCTGCTTGTGGACTTGCTTGAGCCGCTGCTCCACCGCGAAGTTGGCCAGCTCATCGGTCACATCGCCGCGCTCGTCGTCAGCGACGACCTGGTCGCCAGCGTCGTATTCTCGCATGGGAATACTGGGCTCTCGCAGTGCACTTTTAGGCGGACTCGAGGTCGGTGACGTCGACGCTGACGCATGCGCATGTAGCAGCCGCAGCGCTCGCGGCGACGAGGCCTGTTGGGGGATGGCAGAGTCAACGAGGCTCATCGTGGGCGCGTCGCCTGCGGTGACAGAACCGTCGCCAATGCCCAGTAGAACGCTTACGATCGCCAGAAAATCACGGACAGATCCACTGGCCGCGGCGAGCCGAACGAGCGCATTGACGGCACGCGTGCGGTCGGCCACGTCAGTCAACTCACCCAGTTTCCCCGTCGCGATTGTCAGCAGGAACTGCTGCACTTTCCGCACGAGCCGGCCCACGTGCGTCTTATCACAGGAGAGCTTGGCAGGCGATGGTTTCTGCAGGAGCGACAAGGGCGCGAACAGCTCCACCACACTCACGACCTCATCAAACACGTCGCGCGTCGGCAGCAGCTCTCCACGCTCGGCGCTTGGCGCCATCGCCGTCTCCAGCAACCCGTCGAGCAGTTCGACGGCTATGTCCGTCGCTAGGACTGGTTCGGCAGCCAACGGATCCGACGGGGTGGACCCCAATGGCCGAGTCGCCGCGATCGCACTGACGGGCTGGCGTGTGTCGTTGTTGTCACTCGCCGCGCGCTGGATCACGTTGGCGGTCGACTGGAGCGCTGCAACCGCACCGAGAGCGTGCTGGTGCTGCAGGGCCACGGCGTCGTACACGTCGCACAAGATCCCACGCCGCAGCGCGACCACGTCGGCCACCGGATCGGCCACGTGACACAGACGCGTGAGCTGGTCTTGGACATGGCTCAGCAAATACGCGGCGCGCGCCGGCTGCGAGAGGTTGCCCAGCAGCACGAGCGCGTAAAGAAGCTCGTCGTCCCGCGTATGCTCGGTCTGTAGGCGCTGTTCTTGCGTACTCCGTCTCCCATGCGGATCCCCGTCGTCTTCGTCTCCCTCATCGCCTGCTGCTGGATTCGCTGGGTCGTCCGACGCTCGGCGCTTGAGCAATTGCGTCCAGAGGGCACTACCACCGCTTACGCTTCGGCCGCTGTCCACAAAGAGACCCGCTCGCGGTCGTTGTCGCCGCGCGCTGGATCTGCTCGCCGCCTGCCGCGCGCCGGCCAGCGTCTCCTGGCGCCGCAGCTGCTTGGCCAGGAACTCGTCGTCGCGCAGTTGCTCCAGTGCAAGACGCGCCCAGCGCGGGTCCACGCGGCGCGCGTGCGGGGTGGTGCTCTCGCGCTGGCCCATGGCCGGCGATCCCTTCATCAGCGTCGAGGAGGCGAAGCGTCGCCGCGTACCCTCTTGGTCCATACTCAGTGGCTCGACGGGGGTACACTGTAACCAGCACATGACTGGTTACAGTTGGAACGTACCAACTTCAACATAAGGATGGGATACATGTGCTGGCGCGATCCGTGGGCCTGGTTCAGACACGGCCACATGATCTAGTTTGCGTTCGGCCCGCGGATCGCGCCAGCACACGCACAGGCTTAACCACAGAGGCATGCTCCACTGGCGGACCGACAACTGGAGAGAGGATGGCGATCGTCCAACCAGCCACAAGACGCAAGAGCAAGGGACGGAGGAATGCGCCGCGCTCAATGGGGGACGACCTGAATATAGTACGTGGGCGTCTCGTGTTCGCTCATTGAGGCTGAGCGACGGAGTCCCACTACGCGCTGCGGGTCTGCCGACGGTACCAACAGAACGCAAGGACATTGATTCGTTTCGTTTACATTACTACATGGTGTCGCCGACCTTGATCCCTTCCTCTCCCCAAAACGCTACGTCATTTCAAAACCAGCGCCCGACGAAATCGACACCAACAGCTTGGCGCGCAGCACGCGAAAGGACGAGTACGTCGGCAGCTTGAGCGTGTTGAAGCACGTTGACGAGCTCGGCAGCAGCTCGTCGTCGCGGCGGATGGGGATCTTCTGCACGCAGAACGTGGGCGTGAGGGCGCCAAAGCCCAGGGACGGCGCGCGCTGGCAGCTCGTCGCAAACCGCAGAAACGCCGCGCGCTCCGACGGCGAGAAGCTCTCGAGCGCCTGCCAGAGCCACTGCACGCGCTTGTCGAGCGCAAAGTAGCCGCCGGCGTACGTCGTGTGGGCCCGGAGGTCGGCGACGTCAATGTCGCCGCTCTTGCCCGAGATGAGCACCTGCAGCTCGGGCTCGTTGAAGAGCTGGAGCCAGCGCACGTCGATGAGATCGGCGAGTCCGGCGCGAAAGGCCTTGCTCTGGTCGCGGATCTGCGTGTTGAGGTAGTAGTTGGCGACCAGGTGCACGTAGCGCGTGCGGTTGGCACTGGTCACGGCCACGTTGGCGCCGTTGGGCACCAGTTCGATCTCGCGCTGCTCGCCCAAGAACTCGTGGACCACGGTGAACGTGAGGCCAAGGTCTTCCACGTCGCCATCGTACGACTTGAGAAACATGAGGTTCTGCCGACAAAACATCGTTAAACTCTAGAGTGGTTTCCATAGTGCAGACAAGAGTGTGAGGAGCCTACCTTATGGATCTCCGGGTCCAACGACGGCAGGTCGCTCAGATGGTTGAACGAGTGCAGGAGCTTGGACAAGAAGAACTGCGCGAATTTCGGTTGCACGACGATGCCTTCGTAGAGCGCCTTGCCGAGAATGCGGCCCACAAACTGAAATAGCGTCAAGGGGTCGCTTTCGCGCGTGAAGTGTGAAGACGCAGCGTGCGGGTTCGGATACAGGAGCTGGTCGGTGGACGTCGTGAGGAAGAGACCATACTGCAGGTCGAATGCTAAGTTGGCAAGGTCGAGCCAGAACTCTTTGAACAAGCCGCCAGCGTCGATACCCACCTCCTCTCGCCCGGCGGCGTTCACAAACACGACATTGATCTTCTTCTTCAGGTTGCCTCGGATGACGTTGAGCTTGGTGAGACCGTCTTCGAGGACAGCGCCACGACGGATGCGCACGCGATACGCGGCCAGAGCGTTGCCAGTGGACGCGTCACCCTGGTGAATCTTCTTGTCGGCTTCCACGAGACGTTGGAAGAGCTTGACACGCTCTGGGAAGGGCACGACAAAAGGCATGGAGCTGATGAGCTTGTTGGCACGCGGCGTGCCCGCGAGGACTTCGTCGATCAGTTGGGCACTGTCGAGCCCAGGCAGTACCCTGCAAACAAAAAACAAAACGGTAAGGTTTGTAGTGATACAAACGCGTGGCTCAATGGCACGCACCAACTGGACACGTTGCAGAACGGCAGCCGCGAGCAACGGCTATAGAGATCCGACAACAGACGGGTCGCAGCGTCGATGAGGAAGAGACCAAGCTCCAGTGACGTGCCAGGCTGGCTTGAACGCATACCGTGGACCCAATACGCAGAATGAAGGGCGTGTTTGAGACCGACAACGATTCGTTCCAGCTGATGGAGAGGCAGAGGGAACTCTTCGTCGTACATCTGCATAAAAGACAGGAACAAAGCGATGGTCAATACGACATTCTACATAGTTGAAAAACGCCTGTAGGCGCACCTCTTCGTCATCCAATACCGCCAACAAATGGCTGTACGTGGCGCAAAAGAGCGTGAGCGTAGCGACGTAGCCGTCGTTAATATCAACGTGGAGGAAATCCACGTCCTGTGCGTAAGCAAATGAATCATTCCATCGTCAGCGTGTTTCCCAAGGGTGATCAGTCGCAATCACTAAACAGCCGTACCCGTGAGAACGATTCGAAGTCTTTCACTTCTTGCAGCACCGACCACAGCACCGCGACCAAGTGCACTTGCGCGTTCACTGTCGATTGACCCTCCGACTTTTCTGAAGTAGGGACCGAGAGCTTAAGGAACGACAAGACGTTGATCACGTTCATCGACGCCGCTTGGTACGACTGGTGGAGCTTGGCGTGGTGAGGCCATCGGGCCAAGAACGTCGCGAAGTACACGCCCACGGCGTACACATCCTGCAGCTCGAACGCGCGCTTGCTGGAGGGAAGGCGAACAGCAGGGCGCTTGCTTTGTGCCTCACCGTTTGCGAGTTGCCGTGCCTGAGCCGACGTGTTTACCAAAGACGATCGGCGAGCGTTCGACTCACTCTCGCCCGACTCCTGTGCTTTTTTCAGCCCCGTTTTCTCAAGCAGTTTCTTTGCCCAGGAAGCTTTCCCGAGGGATTTCACACGCCGCCAGGTCTCGCTGAACGATTGTTGCAACGACCGAGAAGACGCGATATCACCAAAGCCGTATTGCTCCTGCATATTGGCCATCCCCATCCACAACCATCAGTCAGCGGTACTGTCCCTTCGCCACTGCGTGCGTAGTACGTACATGAATCGTCGACGCCATGGGGTGCATCGGGGTCGGTCGCTCGGTCGCAAGGGGCTTGTGTAACGCCGCCGGATTGAACGCAATGAGGGACTCGCAAATCTGCCGCACGCGGCGCTCCTTCATCAGCACACGCAGTTGGTTGTTGAGGGCGTCCGGGAACACGACAGGCACCGAGTGCGAATCTGAGACTTTGGTCCACGACACGGCGACGCCGCTGGGGGCAAACGTCTCGGGCGGGACGCGCTGCAATAGCCTGGTAAACATCTTGATTTCTTGGCGGGTGGCGTTGGTCGACTGCTGAGAAGTCGGAACGCTTGACCACGACACAGATAGTTGTGAGTGTCAGATCGTTCGCAGGCTTGGAAGAGAACATAACGCACCGATCCGATAGCCACAGAAGATTGCCCAGCAGCCACGTGATCGACGGGATGCCCACCGTGAGTGGAGGTAGTAGGTCGAGGTTCGACGACTGCGTGGCGTGGACCAGGCGTGTCCACAGCGGATCCACGACAAGCCGAGTCAGCACCGACGAGTCGTCGACCACGTCCGGCAACAGCGGTACGCTGAGCACCTAGGAAGAGAATACACAGCACTGTATGAGAGAGGGGCAGACCCGCCAGAAAGTTTTATAACCGAGTACCATCTCCACGAAAGCGGTTTCCAACGCGCTGCTCTGGGTCATCGCATGGATAGCAAATGCAACGAGCTGAGAGGAGAACTGGTTGCTAGTATCGGCGCTGGCGCCTCGGCTCACAGTCACGGTCGCTGCAAGCGAGAGAAGTCGGCGCACCATTTCCATGAGCGAGAGCTGTTCCATGCGAGCATACTGCCATTCAAGTGGAGAGAAGACGCGCAACGTCTGAGAGACGACGTAGGATCGCACAAACCCAACGGCTTCTGTGAGCTGCAGCGCGAGCGCGATGGGCGCGCCTCGGGGGTCGGACTTGGACGCCTGTAGACAGAGATTGACGAGCCACACGAGCTGCCACTTACGTGCTGCGGAGAGCTGCGCGTCCGTGACAGCGTCGGCCGGTTGACCGGCAAGCGCGTCGCGGAAGAGTTGGCTCAGCGCTGCGAGCCGCGCCTGGTCGCCGCTGCGGCCGCTGTAGCAAAAGAGTAGTTTGCGCGTAAGGTCAAAGATGACGTCGAAGGGCAGCGGCAGCGTTTCGCGCTGGAGCATCGTCTTGAGGCGACCAATGTCCGCGACCTTGGCGTCGAAGTCGCGGCGCTGCGCATCGCGCGCACGTCGCACGGCCAGGCGCGCGCGGACGAATGTCTGCAGCCGCTGGGCCGCGATCTCCCGCTCTCGCTGCTCGGCGCGCGCCTGGCGCTGTTCCTTGGCCTTCTCCAGCACGCGCGAGCGGTCGGCGCCGCCGGCCGCGCGGAGATCCTTGTCCCGCTGGAACATGGCGCAATAGCTGAAATTCCGTGAAGGCGTAGTGTGAATTTTGATAATTACTGCAAAACCGGTAAAACGCAATTTGTCGGACGTGATACCGGTACTGGATCGGTTTATCGAAACTTGAAGTTGAAGTCAGAAACTCCCATCAGATCGAAACTGAAGAAATTAGGTTACTCCTAGTAATATGCGTAATTTGCATAAGAGGTAATCTCTTCCTGTCTTAGAGACCTGGGAGAACCCTGACGATACAGCGGCTCCTCTAAATGTACTGGGTGATGGCGTAGAGGATGGTGCCGCAGCCGATCATGAGCACGGGCGTGTCCATGGTGTGCGGCGCCGTGGCCTCGGCGTACGCCATGGTCGGCGCGAGGATGAGCATCGACAGCAGAACCTGCGTGAAGTTGTGGAAGTCGGCGTACTGGAGCGCCGGGAAGATCATGCCCGAGAGGAACACACATGCGCTGCCTTCCCAGCTGCGCGTGTACTTCTTCTTGGAGAAGCAGCCACGGGTCTTGTACTTGTGCTTGCCCCACGCGATGCCCACGGGTTCCGCGAGGCCGTCACCGATGCCCGTGATGAACACGATGATAAAAATCAACGCGCCCTGGTCGGCAAAGAGCCACTTGAAGAACAAAATGATGACCATGCCCGGCGCGATGTTGCCGAGGATGATCCACGTCAGCGTGTTCGGACGGTCCTCCGGGCGGTCAAGCGAGTTGAACTGGAGCATGAAGAACTTGGAGTGCTCACGAATTGGCTTGATCAACACCAGGAAACCGAGCATGCTGAAAAAGTCACCCCATGCCAGCGGTAGTGGGCCTGACACCTCTGACTTGATGACGAGCGGCACCATGTAGGCGGCAAAGTGCTGCAGCTTCCGCGTGTAGTTAACCTTGAACTTTGACGACTTGTTCGTGATGATGTAGCCCTTCTCGTCGACGTCGCAGAAATGGCGGCATACGATACCGCCAAGCAACGACACGAGCACCATTACGCCAAGCTTGGGCATTTGCATGAGCCAAAAGTGCCCCGACGTCAGCAGCCACGGCTGGTAGATGTACGTCAGCAGAATGAGCACAGCCAAGTAGATCGTCATGCCGACCAAAAAGTAAAAGTCGAAGGTCGTGAGCCAGCTCTCTTCGTAGTCGCCCGCGACTTCCCCTTCTTCGACGAGCGAGGTCTTCACAACGTGAATCGGCTGCTCTCTGCCCTCTTCCGGGATGGCGCCATACGTCGGCTGCGTGTATTTGGGGAGACCGAGCGAGCCGGGCGTCTTCCAGATCACACGCAGTAGCACGTAGATGAGCGCAAGCGAGACAAGCGGTAGCAGTAAGATCACGAGCGACTCGGTCACTGTGATTGGCTGGCTCCAGTTCTTGGGGATGTAGCCGCTGGGCGCGACCTCAAGAGGAGACATCGCGGCATCCGCCATAGTCACGAGACGGTGGGTGGAGAAAACGATAGCTTTATGGGCAGCAGTGGGAGAAAGCACGAATGGGAAGAGTGAGCAAGTCAAGCGCAGCACACTGTTGCCCATGGGGGGTTGCAGGGGGGGAATTTGGCGACGTTTCAGGACAGAATTATCCGTTTCACATCGAACCGGTCCGCAGCGACACATCATACTGAATTCAAACCAAAGAGCCTAATGGGCGGTTTGAACTGCGGTCAGGTTCTGAGGTATTGATCACGCAGCGACGCTTCCGTTTATGGGCACGATTTTGCCGGCAGCGCCGCGTCCCTAGTCGTGGAGCAATTTGATTGGGGTTCTTTACTTGCATCAACGGCATTGTGTGCCGCCTCTCAGATACTGCAAGCCTTGTCGCGCGTGGTAGGATTATGGTTTTCGGAGCTGCTCTTGGTACGGGAGAAGAAGCTTGGCTATGGTCCCAATGCGACACGAGCTGGAGCCTGGGGGAACCCAGCGTTTTACATCAGTTACTAGAGCTAATAAGGCGTCCGTTCATATGCGGGGGCTGGTGAAGTTCATCATCACAGAGGATCACACAGACAGACATCATCAAAAGATACTTCTTGGACGACCTTATCCACTGAGATAAGATATTGTGATGAGCTCTCGGAGGTGATTACTCAGAACCAGATCTGATTCAGAATGATGCCTGGCTTGATGTGCCGCAGTGAAATTCGGGGAGCCAGAATGGACTACGACGCCGAGCTCGAGACGATGATGCGCGAGAGCGAGCTGAGGCGGGCGCGCGGACCGCTGGAGGGCGACGACGACGAAGACGACGAACACAGCGAGCGCGAGCCCCTGCGGCGCGGTGCCACCGCATCGTCGTCCTCCTCAGCGTCGACCGCCGCGCCGCAGTCGCGTTGGCGACTCCGACTGGGCGCGGTCGTGTTTCTCGGGCAGGTCTTTATGGAGATTGGCCGGCGCTTGCTGCGCTTCGTTGAGCTCAATGTTCCTCGCTACATCGCCTTAGTGGATCGCTGTCTCGTGCACGTGATCCGCGTGAGCGTCCATCCGCGCAAGAGAGTGAACTCGCTGCGGCTTCTGCTCATGGTGCTCGTGATCGCTGCCATTCCGTATTTGATCGTGACCATGTACCGCGTTCAGCTCGCGTCCTCCAACGCTCACAAGTGCGTGCTGTTGATGCTAATGGAGAGCGCTCGATCACTCTAACGTTCCTATTGCGCTGCTGTAGCTCGATGGAGCTCACCGAAGAGCGCATTCGTCCTGTCATTATCATCGAGTATATTGAAGAGCCCACACCGACACGGAAGCAAGCGCTACTGCGTGACGGTGGCGATGGTCTTCGCTCTGACAACGTCGACGTTGCGTGTGCCAACACGCGCCAGGGAGCGACGCTGCTAACCGACGCGACTGGCCACGTGTGCTCCCGGCGGCAACTGGACCGAGCGCGACGAGGGTGCTGCAATGAGACGGACACGTCGCTCCCGCGAATCAAGCAGTTCGTCTGCGACCGGTGCGATACGAGTCCGCCGCACTGCTGCGATATCTACGAGCACTGCGTGTCGTGCTGCATGCATCCGCTGAATGTGGGTTGATCCCATCCTCTTGTACTAGTGCGTCACTATCCACGTGGTGGCTCACATTGAACTTGCACTCCAGGTCGAGCTTCGCCGCGACTATTTGTCCCACGTAGATCCCTCGCATCCCGTATACCAAGACCCGAGCCAGCTCACGGTGTTCGAGTATTGTGCGAGTCGCTGTCGCACGTCGTCCGCGAGCGTGCAGCATCAGAACTCTTACCGCAGGTGCGTCCCTCGTAGCAACGGTGGGGCATCTGAGACCGTGCATTTCACGTGCTCAATTCTCGTGCTAGCCGGAGAACGTACTGCTACGGCATCCATAGGCCGCTCCGAGTACTGCCGACTGTGAACAGTGACGACAGCGTCCTCCAAAGGTGCGATTGCTATTCCGTGGATGGAGTTGCGGACGCGAGATGCTCATATTTGAAGGTGCTGTTGGTCGCCCGTAGTGAGCCATCCCCGGGCAATGGGCCTCTCGTTGCGTTGGAGCTGGAGCCGGATACTTTCTACCATCGATCTCGATGAGCTCTATCGCTTCTCTGCGATTGTGTCGTTTCTGCACGCGCCCCCACAACCATATCACCATGTACATCTAATAACTGTATACAGTGCGTGCTCCTTGCCACAACGGCAGTGTCAGAGTGGATCAGGCTGATGCGCTGTGTTGCTCCGCATCCTCTAACCTTCAACAATGCGTGTCTATCCACCCACAACAGGTCCGCATCGAACGTTAGAAGCTATTGTGCGCAGAGCTCGCACGACAGCACCAGGACACCCTTCGCACAGGCACCGGCCATGTGCATGCAGGTGCATCCCCAGAGGCGTTGTATCAAGCGCGTCGAATTGGAATGCCCATGGCACTCAGACTTCTTCATGGCCACTGAGATAAGAACATCTCAGTCCGTCTGCCTTCTTCGAGATTCTCAAGCCACGCATTGTTGACGTCAACGAATGGAGCTGGTTGGGGAGACACTAAAGATCCCTCCCCAAACTCTTGTCGATCCCTCCTGTACCAGTATGAAGGAACAGTGATCCATCCATATGGTACATTGTACCTCTTCATGCGGTACTGTGTACCACATGTTCCAAAGTCAATGAAGAGTGATTGTCGTGTAACCCCTAAATAAATCGATCGTTAGGCTGGATAATAACCACACTTAATCTGGACTAGTAACCCGTTCAGTTCGTAGCGAACTGAAATTGAGACGAAATTGAGAGATCAAGTCTGTCGAACCAGTGCTGATGCTACGATGTTACTCCTT
>JAADXL010000611.1:0-20888 GCA_023337755.1 Pythium aristosporum | reverse complement strand
TTGCCATCTCCGTCTCCTTCGCCAGAAGGACCATCGCCTGCGGTGCCGTCGTCATCTCCGTCTCCGGCGGGTCCGTCACCCGCAGTGCCATCGCCATCTCCGTCTCCGGAGGGTCCGTCACCTGCGGTACCATCTCCGTCTCCTTCGCCAGAAGGACCATCGCCTGCGGTGCCATCTCCTTCTCCTTCGCCGGCGGGTCCGTCGCCTGCGGTGCCGTCGCCATCTCCTTCCTCAGAAGGTCCGTCACCCACAGTGCCATCGCCATCTCCTTCCCCGGAAGGTCCGTCACCCGCAGTGCCATCGCCATCTCCGTCTCCAGAGGGTCCGTCGCCTGCGGTGCCATCTCCGTCTCCTTCGCCAGAAGGACCATCACCTGCGGTGCCGTCGCCATCTCCTTCGCCGGCGGGTCCGTCGCCCGCGGTGCCGTCGCCTACCAAGCATATGCGTAGCTGCGAGGTTTAGACTTCACCGCCCAGTGCGCGTTTATATTCTTGCACAATTTCTTCATTTCCAGGTTGTTGCAGATCAGTGGTCCAATCGTATCTATTAGAGGAGGCCAGCTCGAATGACACCGTGCCCCGCAATATAGAGCAAACGCGGACCCCATTCTTGCACGTTGTTCTGTGCGAATGCAGAATCCTCCTTTCATTGCCTGCCGCAACGTTTAGATCTGCATTGATGATCTGACGGCGGTGGTGAAGTGCAACCATCGGCCACCCAAACCGACACCATCTATTCTGTCAAGACGGTCGGATTGCGCTGAAGCAGCACGTCCTTCGCTGTTAAAGCATGACCAGGTTGTCTCAGCAGAATCTTTGAATGCCTTTGCGTGACTTTTACGGTAAGAAGCACACAACTATCATCGCACCTTTTCAACTACTAGTAGTCTGTGATCGCATGATCGGCACACGACACAAACTTCACGTGTAAGACTTGGGCAGGTGTCGATTTCGCCTGTGTGACAGTGGAAGGCTGCAAACAGGACGCGTCAGCATATCTAGAGAGGCCGACCAGGATCCATATGAGCGTGTGGTAAAGCGACGCCTGGCGACGGTCCATCGCCATGGTGTGATCCATTCTTCCGCTCAGCACCCTCTACGTGTCGTGATCGGCCACCTGCACAAGGCTCACTCAGCAAAGATCCAACGAAGAGGTTGCTGGCTCCAGACAAATGCAGGACGGCTCGCTTCCTGTTGTAACTCCAGAAATCCACTTGACCGTACGTGCCCTATGGGATGCGAAGTGAGGAGCGGCGCCTTCCAACCGCCATTCTACAAGACAACACGGTCAGATCGATTCTCTTTCCGTCCGTCCTCCGGACCGAAATGCTTCGTCTCCAAATAGTACTTAACGTAAAACATCAGTTTAAGAGTAACTTTTTGAAGCATAAGGCCGCGGAGCATTCTGGACGTCCCAGACTGATTTGAGCGGTGAATCGAATATCACAACGATATGCGTTAATTTCTCTATGCAATGGCAATACCAGGAGCGATAGATTTTGCGCGGAAGCAAAGATATGAGGGGTTTTATGGAACAGGCACGAAACTGCCAGAATCAGTTTAAGAGAACACAAAACATATACGATTGAGCATACCCGCGCCATGTCCGATTCACTGACCCACAACTCGTCAAAACCTTTGTAAAATCATAATATCAATTGCATCAGGTTATTATAATATAGCCAATGCGACTTCAACGTCGGTCACGTGACTTGTGTGATACTGCTGAAAGCTCAATGGCGGGTTGCTTTTCGAGGCGGCAACGCCGCCTACACGACTACCTCTGTGCCACTTTGTTAGCTTCTGTTGGAAAGTGGTGGGCCTTCCTCCAACCGCTACTTTGGCGCCAGCATGTTTGAACTGGCGCCAATCAGTGAATCATTTTATGGCGTGACCCGATGCGATCTCGGCATGCTTGTCGAGACTAAGGACCGTTTGGGAGCCGTCCCATACAAACTCCAGTCATTATTATTGACCATCACTTTGACCATCACTCTCAATATATAATATTTTGTATAGAGGGCTTTGTCCGAATACACTTGTCGCGGTCCAAAAACCATCTCCTTGTATAGAAAGGTGATCATAGAATCCTCAAATCGACACGGAAAAAACGCCATTAGAAAGCTTAGAAATGTACCAGTAACATATCTAAACAGCGTCCAAAACGGCCCAATGGTTCAAAAGTTACACGGAAAAAAACTTCTGTCCGAAAAGACTTGTCGCGGAGTGTATCTACTCTGTACAGATACTGTCGTGTCTACACTGTAGTGCAATCTCATAAAAACATCTTCAACAGATTACCTCAAATGACACTCTGTGCCCCTGTGTTGTACAAAAGGGACGTACGTCACAGCATGGATACCGCAGAGAATCCGAATAGGTTATCTGCTTCGAAGATTTGGTGGAGAGTGCATAGTGGGGAGAAATGGGTGGATTCTACATGTAGTTGATACAGTAGCGCAGCCTGCACTGTATGCAACCTGTGCCTCCTGTCCGCCTGAAGTTCGTCATTCAGTGATTCACATCGCATCCCACACATCGATCGGTCTCTTGTCAACTCCAGACATCGACCAACGAACAAAAGGAAGGATGAAGCTGTTGGCGCGTCCTTCATGGTCATGCTCGTGGCTGTGGACGCCCATGACGACAGGTAAATGCTGCGGACTAGTCAGCTACACGGAAATGCTCCTGCGCGACCAGAACCAGCGTTGGATGTCAAGACGGCCCAAGAGGAGGAGAAGGCTCAAGACGAAAACAGGGGTCATGGTGGCACTAACCAGGCCAACGGTGACCCCAATGCCTCGGGCCGATTCGAGAAAAACCTCCGAGGCCCGGTCGAGGTCATGTTGTGAGGCGACGGCGGGCTCGGTTTAGCCTTTCCCAGGTCGGCCACGACTAGGGCACCATGGACCGCACCAGGGCTCCCCGGCCGTTGAACTCCAAGACTGCCATAGATGGGACTGGTTGCGCGCCAGCTATAGATGGTGCCTGGAACTCCGTGAGTTGGTTGGAGAACCGACCGAAACAGGAGGAGGTGAGGCGGCAGTGGACGAAGCTGCTGCTGAGGCTCCTTGTTGAGCTGGTCGTGATGAAGATGTACGTGTACTTCATGGTAGTTAGTGAGTGAGTGACACGGGACGTCGGTGTCTTGACGTCCAGTGGATAATGTATTAGGCCTGTCAACATGCTGGTATATACTAACGCAAGTGGTATTACCATGATCCCATTCTGCGCTTTCTTCGTTTAGGAGAGATACATGGTGAATGGGAATACGCGAGTCGCCACCTGCTAGTTCAAAAAGACTACAGACATGAATCTCTCTCAAACAATGTAAGCGGTCAAGATGGACGGCTGCTGGGGTTGAGAGAAGCGGGGCATGTGGTATTGCCTTTTAAACTTTATTCCCCATACCGGTAGCATGGGTACAATCCTACTACAGTCATCCCTCATATAACGACACCGTCGAAAAATACGAATCCTCGGGTAATTTATAATTCATCCATGTTTCGAGACTAGAGTGATGGTTACTTAGTTTCATATCTAAGGTGGTGTCGTTAGACGAGGGATGACTGTAGTAGCCTCGCCTTCAATAGATTTATATTGAAATTTGTATGCAGTAACATATGGTGCCATGTAGTTCGCATAGAAAGGTCTGGTTGAAGGACCTACAGATACAAGTCAAGTTTGCGGGGCTTGACGAGCTTGGCTGAGCCCTCTCGTTGCTGCTGGGCCCTCAGAAAGCGTGCAACAACAGCTAACACGAAGACTGTACCCCAGCGAAACATTGCCGGCCGTTGTGCAGCACGCGGACGACGATGCTGAAGCACTGCATCGTTTTTCCGTATACCTCGTCGTCTTTCTAATGTTTCTCCATGACCAGTTAAGTGTTTCGACTCGGGAAAAAAACAACGAGCAGCCATTGTAGTCATGTTTCTTGGTGTAGTGTTATTTCCAGCCTTGTTGGCGTTAAGTTGCGAAAATTTAATATTGAAAGTGAGGCTACTAGTAGGATCTGGATCCTACTAGTAGGATCAATGGGGAATAAAGATAAACTCGTTGCGCGTGCCGGATCGTGACCTAGAGAAGAAGAGGGAAGACGGTAGTGACGGCAACGCGGTCGGCAGCAACTCCAACGACGGAAGGAGCTCCAGGGCCGACGACGACTCCACTCCTTCTGCACTGACCCTCGCAGGAACTGCAAGCGCTCTCGGTGCTCTCTGGGAGGGCACGGTCGAGCTCGCAGAACACTGACGCTATAGAGGGAGCACTGGCCATCCATGCCACTTCTCGGTCTCTATCCATGGGCCAAGACCGGCACCAATCTTTTTTGTCTAGCATCCTACGGATAAAAGACCGGTACCAAGGCCCTTCTCGTTCATGTGTTTGCGTGGCTCCCCACCGATGGGTTTCCACACCATGGTAGTATTAGCTTGCTACTGTACGGCTTGCCGCTGGTGTACCTTTGCCCGGCAACGTTGTGAAGAAGCGCAATGGTGTCACACTGGACGGGAATTCCAACACTTTGAAAACATTGGCTTCTCCCACTGATCTCAGACTGAGATTCGGTTGAGATAGGCAGCGGGTGCAGTGCCGGTATTCGCTGACTGACGTTGGACCGCCGACACGTGGCACGTGTCACGACATCCGCTTGCGCTGCGGCGAGATCTGCTCCACAAGGCTTGCGGAGCAACACTCTTCAATGGTGCACGAATGTAGCAAACCTCGCTGTGTGGTTGATATGGCATTCAGCACCCTTGCCAAGCTAATGCCTCGTTCGTGAACAGGAGGGATAATACAACAGTTTTACCTGACCTTGCTTGCTCGGCGGTCGAGCTCCCGTGCAGTCGCTTGACTTTTTGCCACTCGTGACTGCTGAAACCCGCGTACATGTTTGGGCAAGACAAGGAGACGTCCCTTATTGTGCACCGATTGTGAACAAATCAGCGACAGGGTTCCAGAATTTCATACTGTGCCGTTACCGAGGGGTGACAGCACTGTTGTACCGCTCAAGACGTTGTCAGGACTTGTGTCCCTCCAGAACGCGTGGTGTCCCTCCAAGAACGAGCACGGCGTTCTTTTTTCTTCCCGAACGCGTCAACTCGCGTCACTGTAGACTGTACCGGTTCAGAGCGTGATGGAAGGTGGCGCGGAGCTGATGGGAACTGTAGGGTACTACCTGTCTGGTCTGTGGGCCCACAGTTTGTCGTTCGAAAATTCCTGCAGTCACTGCAGTCACTGCAGTCACTGCCCACAGTTGGCAGCGACGGCACAAAATTTCGAATCCCAAACTCCAACTCAGCGGCGGCGAGCTGGCGGTTGAAGAAGGTTTGTCATTCGGCATTTGTCCTCAAGCTACGCACACGGTCAAGTCCACTACGAGCATGAAGGTTTTCGTCACGCTGCTTCTCGCCGCTGCCACGCTAGCGACCGCCGACGTCCAAGGCGTTGATACCCATCCGACCAACGGGTTCCAGAATGCCAACGTCGAGGGCCGCTTGCTCCAGGGGGCTAAGGAAGCCAAGACCGAGTCGTACGGCGTTAACCAGATCAACACCGACCCGAACGCCGCGTGTCGTTTCGATCCGTCATCATGCCACTCACCTTGGCGCGCGCTCCGCAAGGAGGAGGACGGACCTGAGGCTGCTCCCGCTCCCCTCCTGTAGGCCGCTGAGATTAAGCGGACAGTGACGTCGAAAAGGACAATTGTCCGCCGCCAGCACAGTTCCATTCGGAAGGAAGTACTCCGGCAACAGTAGTTAGTCTGGGTGAGAATATGGTCTGTGTTCGGAAATGGTCTGGCACAGACTATATTTCGTTTTCCAATATTTTGGACGGAACACAGACTATTTATGTGTGGTCTCTCATGATATTTGGTGGGATCGGATCGTATTAAACATGGAAACAATGGACCCACGAAGTAGCGGCAGACTCGGGAAAACTTAGAGATCACTTCTAAACAAGCGTCGTTATGAGCCGGAGGACTTACGTGAGGGGCGATTGTGTAGGATCATCATATTCGTCTTGTATTACATAGCAACCCAGCTAACATACGAACATTATCATTTACTCTGTGTTCAGAATTGGTCTGGCACAGACTAATTGTCGTTGGACGCCCAAAATCGTGTGTTTAGAATTAGTCTGGCACAGACTAACTACTGTTGCCGGAGTAGTCTGAAGAAAATAACATTATCCCGTCCATAATGGTCTCATAAATCTGTTGCGTGGGCGGTTGGTCTGACAGCACTTGCCGGTCATCAGTCACCCCACCCGAACGCCGAGGATCGCTTCGGGCGAACTCGGCAGATCTCTCGGCGTCTGAGACTCGGCGGGACGGACGGTGCCACGACGAGCCACCGCCAGAGCGGATCCATAGGGGGCGACCATCAACTGGTACTTCTACAACCAGGACGCTTGTCTCTGCATCAGTGGCGAGCCGAACGGCTCGAGCCGCTTCGCCGTGGCCTGTCCGCGGTCGGGCTGCGTGCTCAAAGACGAGAGTGGCGATGTGCTGGCTGTCAAAACCTATTTTCATAGTGAAACGCTCATGATCTGGAGTGCAGGCTTGGGTTGCAGATGTGTTGCCGAGAGAAGAGTTGACTGCACACGATTCTTGCGACCGTCGCCGCGACGACGACAAGCAGAGACGTAACCATCTTCATACTGTATATGGCGGCGTGGGCAGCCAATGTCATCACGTCAGACTCGGATTAGCCCCAGTGGGACTGGGAGTGAGTGATATGGTATCGTGCGGGATATCAATGATATCTTGTACCAGACCCAGTGGGAGGATATCAATGATATCCCGTACCAGACCCAGTGGGATGAAGGCCAATCAGTCCCAGTGCTAGGAAGACTGGTGCTGTAGTAACTGGGGCCACGGATCAGTGTGCTGTGTATGTATGGCGGTATGGCTCATGGGGTCAACAAGGATGGTGACTAGCAAAGCAGGAAACAGGACACGCACCAAGTTTCGGCGAGAGCGCTAAGAGGCACTTGTCAACTTGCTTCCAACTCCACACGCAAGCACACAGTGCAGAAGAATGAAGATTTTCACCACGCTGATTCTCGCTACGGCCGCTGCGCTCGCGCTCGCTGACGTTCAAGTCGTTGATACCCGTCCGAGCAGCGGCTTTCAGGCTGGTGGCGACCCAAACGGTGAGGGGCGCATGCTCCGCGGGGGGAGAGATGAGGCCTCGGAGGAAGCCACCAAGTCGTTCGGCACCAAGGTCACAAGCAACGATCCGAACGCCGCTTGTCTTTTCAAGCCCTCGTCGTGCCGCAACACAAAGCGCCCCAGACAGCGCCGTCTGTCTACGATCCTGCCGCAAGCTGGGGACCCCCACGACGGTCCGGTGGCTGCTCCTGCTCCCCCACTCTAAGCCCTTGGCGGTCAAGGGAGGACGCACGAGCCACCTCTAGCAAAGATATCGCGGGAAAGAAATACTACTAGTACTAGTACTACGTGGAAGAGTTCGATATCTCCGTGAAATACTCGCTATTCGTTCACAACTATTCCTTTTGTTCCGACGGGTTTTGAGATTATTCACAGAGTATATTGGATAACTCGGCAACTTTTCCTCAGGAGCGACCCCCAGTGCCCTCGCCGTGGGCGCTCCCGAATGCCGTAGATGCTAAATACGTTGACGCTAACAAATAGAACTACTCGCTCTCTCTCTCTCTCTCTCTCTTTCTCAACAGTCGTCCAGGGACACAGCGGGACGGACACGGGGAAAATTACTTGCGCAGCATCGGCGTCTGCGCGGCCTCGGGTTCCGCGAGCACTTCCGCCAATGCGCGGTCCGTCGGGCTATCGATGTCGGGCTTGAAGCGCCGGTTGGCGTTCGGGTCTTTGTTCACTTGGCGGTCGATGGACCTGTCTTGCGCGCGGAACTTGCCGATCTGGCCGTCCTTGTTCAGGTCCTTATTGGTCACGTCCTCCGCCTTCTCCTTGACTTTCTTGACGGCGCCGTTCACGAGCGCGCCAAAGTTGAAGGCGTCCGCCGAGCCGCAGCACAGCACGAGCAGGCAGAGGCAGAGCAGCGCCAAGCGCATCGAGGTCTTGGCCGAGTTCATGGCCATATTAATACTGGAGTAGTATCACGGAGCACCACCGGGGTAAATTCGGGAATGAATCTCTGGGCGCTGGACAGGCAGACAGTGTACAGTACGTGCTGTCCAGTGTCCAGAGGTGCAGGTATCACTGGAGATCCAGTGACGGCGTCACCCGTCTAAGTGTCATCCAGGCTGATCTGGTAATACCCCGGCCGACTCTCCAGCTCCCCCAGTCGCTGGAAACTCGATCTCATTTGGGTTCACTATGGAGCCGAGCGAGAGTCGGTTCCCCGAGACAACCGTTTTTCCAGGAGGGAACAGCCACCAGATGGACAATGTGACTGCTGGACGTTGAAGAAACCACCGTCGTGAGCGCAGCGCGATCGCCGGAAACAGCTGGTGCGGTGCGCTTTTTTCGCATTGCCAGCTGGCGCCGTGGCCCCAGTAAGGCGAGCGATGAGATGGAACTGATAGATTGGCGGCAAGTACATGCGCATCGTGTGATGGCATGTTGAACTACTTGAAAGGTGGCGGAAAGTGCTGCGGTCATGTAATACCGTACGTCCATGAAAACCAGAACGGACTGTTGGCGGATCCACTGCCAGCACAGTGCGTTGATCAGATGCACTTCCAAACCAACACGAAGACCTGGGACAAGAAGAGGATGCCGCCCGTTCCAACAGTACGGTACGTACATTTTCCCCTGGATGCCAGCCCCACGTGCACAGTCCGGATTCGCCTGCATTTATACAGGCGAATCAAAGGAGGAGGGGAGTCGAATGGCCCTTGGGATTCGCCTCAGGCGAATCAAAGGAAGAGGTACTGTAGTGAGTGGACATCCAACTTGGATGATCCGGGTGACGCAAGTAGTTTGATGTGCCTGGGAACGCCAAGCAGACCGGCGCGGTGTCTCGTACGGGAAAAGCGGGTCGCACCCATGCGAATGGTTCGACTGGCAGTCGGCCCCATGCGGCTGGCGGGTGCATCAGCGGGGTGCAGGGATTTGCCTCCAGTCGCTGGTTCAACTAGTGGTCGGGCTTCAGCAGCCCGTGCTGCGTGGCGCCGCCGCCGCTTTGACCCCCGACTTGCAATGGACGTATCAGCGGCAATGCAACTGATGGGTCCATTGCGAGCGCGGGGGTCCCACCGCGGCTGTGTCGGGAGCTTTGACGGACTCAGCGAAGTCCATCTCATGTTTGAGCCTTGGTGCTGAGATCAACGAGCTGCAACGTGCTGACGGGGGTGCATGGGAGGTAGTAAACTGAATAGAGTAGTTTAAGACTCTATGAGCACCTACAACCGCCGTGTCCACTCCCGGTGTCTTAGTACGCGTGTCCACTCCGGGTATATTAATACCCGGAATGGACACGCGCGGGTTGTACGCGCTCAAGATATCAAGCGAATACTACAGTAGAGTACTGTAGACTACTACGTAGTTCAGTAGAGAATGCATGGCAGAAACGGATCAACTACCGTACCCGTAGTAATACGTCGTGGCGCCGCTTCATTGCACCTTCCTCCCTGGTCACAGCCAGAGGCAAGCGCGCCTGGGTGTTCCGTTCATACGCGCAAGTGCACTACTAGTAGATAGAGTGGGGGATAGAGTATACGAGACGCGAAGGAACGAGTGTATTAGCGTTCCTCTGCACGACGGACGCGAGGGGCGAGACGAGTCCCACGCATGTCCGAGACAAAAGAAAGGGAAGAGGTGTTGGTTCATGGCTCCGAGGCAAGCTCCGAGTGGCGTGGGGGGTGTGGGGGGGAGGGGGGGGATGAGTATCGGGGGATTTCCTAGCGGGCTATTGGGTTGTGGCGGAACGCGCACGGGGGGACGACGTGGCAAAGTCGCTTACATGGTGAGCTCCATGATGGCGTTGACAATGTCGTTGTCGTTCGAGCGCAGCGCCGCGACGGCCTTGGCCTTGCTGACACTGGCCTGCGACATGACGAGCTGGATATCCTTGGCGTCAATGCCCGTCTCGTCGACCTCCTCGTCATCCTCCTCGACGGCCTCGACGCCCGACTCGACGGCCTCGCTCTCCTCCGGCGCCTGGAACTGCTGCGACGCCATTTGCTGCGCCTGCGCGTTGAGGTCCTCGATCTTGGCCTCACCGAAGATCACGTACGTCTCGGCGGCCGAGCTCTTGAACACATCGGGCTTGGAGATGACAAAGAGCACGCTCTTGCTCTTCTTGATGGTCACACGGATGATGCCGGCGACGGGCTTGAGGCCGAGCTTCTGCATGGCCTTGCGGGCCTTCTTCTCGGAGCGGTTGAGCTTGCCGGCCTCGGGGTCGAGCCCGTCCTGGGCTTCCTCAAGCGCCGGGATCTCGTCATCCGAGTCCTCGGTCTCCTCCTCGTGCTGCTTCGCCTCGACTTCTTCCTTGCTCATGGTGTCCTTGTGCTTGTCTCGTTACCAAAGTGACTCGGTGAGCTCCGACCACTCCACTCAGCCACCATCCATCCAAAAGGGCGCTCTATTTGAGCTGAGCCACAACAGCAATGACCCGCTCCCTCGTCATAGTGACTATACGTGCACTGACAGGAATGGAGCATGGTGGCGAACCCTGCACGTGCATCATGCGCCAACCGACAGCCCCGATCGGCACCTCCTGTGCTTCCATGGGGAGTGTGCTCACTGTGACTTCGCGTGTTTTTCTCTTTATTTTCTTGTACACGGAGCTATCCCTGTTGGCTATGGCATACGAAGTCCTAGGCGTCAATGGGCACAACGTCCGTGACTCGCAGCACCGTGACTTCACGTCGGAAACCATTCCAGCGACGGTAGTTCTTTCGGCGCTTCTTCTTGAAGATGTCGATCTTCTCGTCCAGCGTCTGCTCCTCGACGCGCGCGCGCACGATGGCACCCTCGACAAGCGGACGGCCAACGATCGTCTGGTTCACGTTGCCCAGCAGCAGCACCTTTCGTACCAACACACATTGCGTCAACCATCAGAGAGAACATTCCTCAATCTACGAGTTCAATTCATACCTCATCCAGGTCCATGATCTCGCCAACCTTGGCGTCCTTGATCTTTTCGGCCACCACGACGTCGCCCTACTCAAACACACACATTCGCCCATGAGCACCTTCTCCCCACAGTGAATGAGCCGCCCATTATTCGTACCTGGGTCACCTTGTACTGCGTGCCACCGAGCTTGATCACGGCAAAGAAATCCTCGGGCTTGATCTGCTCGTCCGTCACCTTGTGGTTCACGACCGAGTACTTGGGCACGACCTTCTCAGCCGCCGCGGTCGTCTCAACAGCGGAGGCAGCAGCCGCCGTCTGGCTAGCGATCCATCGGCCATTGGCAGCGGCGCGTGGGGCCACAGAGAGCGCGCGGAGGCCGCGCACGAGCGACGTCGCCATCATCCTGCTGCTTCCTGATCCTTTCGGGCGATGGCTGGTTGTTGGGCCGCCGTTCACACATTTCTGGGCACTATTATAGCCAATCATAATGCCCACAAAACCTTAAAGTACACATCATTGGCTATAATATGGTTTAACAGGAAATGATTGGTGGATAATGTGAAGGTTGCGCGAAGGTTGCGTGAAAAGTGGTTGCTTGATGGCGAGACACATAAGGGCGGAAGACAAAGGGAGCCAGGCCCGAACCGGAGTAAAACTGATAGATTGCGGGTGATCCCGACGGGAACCTCATCCAGAAGCTCCGCGGCGCGCGCGATATCTCGCGCGGTGCACGTCCCTCGCGCGTCCAGGCAGGCTCATTCGACAGAGGAGATCTCGATCTATCCGTTCATCTCGTTGCTGTCGCGAAGTGCGCGAGTGAAGCGTCGCAATCGTCCGCGAAAGACTGGCCCTCTTTTCCAGTCGGATTTTGTGCACCATGCCGAAAAAGACGGCCCAGCAAAAGAAACCCAGCGCGCGCGCGACGAGCGGCAGCGACGCCCACGACAGCAGCACCACTGCTAGCAGTCGTGCCTACGACGAGGTCGACGCGCGCATCACGATCCCCGTGGCGTCGTCCTCTCCGTCGTCATCGACTGCCACGGCCACCACGACAGCGCCTCCTACCACGGCGTCGTCAGCCGTGCTGCTCTCGGGCATCGACAAGTACCGCACGCTCAAGGGCCGCTCGTCGTCGTCGTCGTCGTCCCCGAGCGTCGACAAGGCGGCCGTCCACGCGTCTTTCAAGAGCGGTATGGTCGCGGCCGTGCGGTCGTCGACGGCGCCGTCGTCGTCGGCCTTTGCCTCGCCGCCATCGCCGCTCGTCAAGGAGCCGCCGCTCGACCGCGCACAGCGGCTCGTGGAACAGAAACAGTACGCTGCTGCGATCCCGTTCTTCACGGAGGCGCTCCACGCGCCCGGGGCGTCGGCGCAGACCAAGCTCACGCTGTTTTTCCAGCGCGGCACGTGCGCGCTGTCGGCGCGGCGGTTCCAAATGGCGGTCGACGACTTCACCTATGTCATTAACCTCACGCCCAGCAACGCGCTGCTACTCGCGCGCCGCGCCAAGGCCTATGCGGCGCTGCAGCAGCACGACGCGGCGCTCCTGGACTACAACGCCGCGATCCTCATGACGCCGCCGACCCAGGCTGAGCTGCGCCGCCTGCTGCTCGCGCGCGCGGCCGTGCTGGTCCATTTGGGCAATTTCCGTCAGGCGCTCGAGGATTTGAGCACAGCGCAGCACCACACGCACGGCGGCGACCGCGACCCGGCGCTGTTCTATCAGCGCGCGCAGCTCTACAAGCAGCGCCAGCAGCCACGGCTTGCGCTCCAGGATCTCGATACGTTTATGGAGCTGCAAGAAGACTGGACGTCGACGACAACGAGTGGGGACGGGACGGAGGACGAGGCGTGTGCGCCGTCCGAGCTCGACGACAGCGACGCCGGGCGACGCATCGTGGACGTGCGGATAGAGCGCGCGACGCTGCTATTGCAGCTCGCCAAGGACGCCGACGACGTGCGACGCAAGGACGCGGCCGTGGTCGCGACCGAACAGGGCGAGCAGCAGCCGCTGCTGAGTGAGATGCCGCGAGACTACCAGACGTCGACATCATCCCCCGTGCGACGGCGGCACTCGCCACTGAGACCCCATGAGCTCAAGAAGAAGAAGACCTCGTCGTGGGACACGATGGGCTACCGCGGCGCCGATGCGATCGCGCTGGTCGAGCGTGCCGTGGACGACTATACGCAGATTCTGAAAAGCGATCCGGCCCACAGTGACGCGCTCCGGCTCCGCGGCGAGAGTCTGGCCAAGATTGGTCGCCCGCAGGACGCGCTGCGCGATTTGGACGCGGCGTTGGCACTGGACCCGCACGATTTCCATGTGCAGATTGCACGTGCCAAGCTGTTGTTTGCGATGCAAGAAATCCCGCAGGCCATTGACGAGATGACGCGTGTGCTGCAGCGCAACGGGTTTTTCGTTGATGCGCTGTTCCTTCGCGCCGAAATGTACGCGGCGATTGACGAGTACGACAATGCCAAGCGCGACTACACGTCGATCGTTCATGCCGAGCTCGAGACGAAAAGCGCGACGCCGAGTCCAGGCCGTGGCGAGAGTCTCAGTCTCACGGCGACAACGGTCGCGAATGGCAAGACGGACCAGAAGAAAGGAGTGGTGGGTGGTGGCGGGAAGATCACGAACGAGTATAGTGTGCAGGCGCTTCTCTTGCGCGCGCGGCTCTGCCAGCAGCTTGACGACTTTGACGGCGCGGCTGCCGACTACAAGCGCATTCTCGAGAGTTTTCCGAACCACATGGAGGCCCAGTATGAGCTTCAAGAGAACGACGAGAAGCGCGACGCGTTTGAGAAGCAGCGCGAGCTGGATGCTGTGGCGTGGCTCGTCGAGGAAGAGAAGCGGCGGGAACATGGTGGTGCAGCAGCCAATGGCGGAGCAGTGGGCGGCGTCGCAGGAGGAAATGTTACCACTGGCACTGGCAAGGCCAAGAAGAAGAAGAAAGCCAAGAAGAAGAAGACGGGGGCAGGCTCGACGCCGACGGCCTCGGAGACGGCCGAGGCCGAGACTGAGGCCACCGGAGACGAGGAAGAGATCGCGGCGATGGTAGTTGGCTCCATCGAGACTGAGCTGAAGGAATCGACGCTGCGGATAGAGACCAGCGAGTTAACCAGTGGACGAGAGTCCCCGACGAGCGTAGCAGCACGACGGCGACCGATTTCAAGCCCCACCAAGGAGACGGCAGGATCTGAGCTCACGAAGAAGAAATCGTCCGTGTCGATCGTGGTCACGCGAGATGAGGCGTGTGAAAGCATGTGGGAAGACCACCCGGACGAGCTTGAGCTCTCCCTGCAGTTACGTAAGCGGGGGAAAACGCCGCTGGGTGGTGGTGCCGACTTCTACCCTTTACGACTGCACGCGGATGACGACGACGGCGAGGACAAGCAGCAGCGACATCGTCCGAGTCCCGACGACGACGCACTGCGAATAGCGCACGCCCCCACGACCACCAACAGTGAAGACGAAGAACCAGACGTCGAGGAACCGACACCGTTGGAATCGCTCCAGCACGCACTCGACGATGCAGACGACGTGGTGGAGAAACAGCAGGGAGAAGAGGATCCGATTGATACTAAAGCGTCGACGCCCAGCCATGTTGCGATCCGCGAGCGACTTGTGGATGAGAAATATCTCAAGAAGAGGCAAAAGCAGCTCGACAAGCTGCGTGTGCAGCTACGGGAGGCGTGCGAAGCACGGGACCGAGACGTGATTGAAGAAACCATGGCCCGCGTTGAGCGCAAGCAAATGAACGAGTCGTTGGAAGCCGAGCTCGCCGAGGCCGTGCGCGTGTTGGAGGCGATGGCCGTCGATGCCAAGCGAAGTGACGACGAACACAAGAAGCAGGAACGGTATCGCATGCAAGAGTTGGAGCGCGAGCGACGTCGCATCAACCAGCGCGACGAAGGCGAGGGAACCCAGCGGTTAGTGAGAGCCAAGGACACCGGGTCAACTGGTGTTGCCCCTGTAACATCGGATCCTACGGTACCTGACAACCTCCCGCCTGTCGAGAAGCGAGCAAGCGGCGTGTCAGCCGCAGAGGATCGACCGACTAGTGGCAACGACACCAAGAAGCCGGCGACGCCGTCGCTCGTGATTCGTCCAATCGCGTACGGCCACGCACTCCACGTCGCCGAGCAGCACCAGCAGCAGTTGCTTCAATATCAGCGCCTGCTCCACGAGAAAGACGCCGAAATCTCTTTCCTCCGCAATCTTCTAGTGACGCAGCAAGCTGCGGCTTCCTCTCTCTCCAGCGACGCGGCCGATGACGAGCAGCGCTATGGCAGCAGCGCCGTGGGCAAGCTCTTGCTACGGCCGCACACGGCGAGCGGCGCTGTGCTGCGCAAGCTCGATTTGCTGATCGAGTGGATGAGCCCAAGCGCCGAGGCCGACGAGGCTCGGTTCCGCATTTTGAGTTTTGTGCGGGGGGTGCTTACTCGCCACTGGTCGAGCGCCATGGGCATGAATCTCAACATGGCACCACCCCTCATGTTTGTCGCGACCGGGTCGTTCCCTATGAAGACGTACCTCCCGACTGCAGACCTCGACGTGACACTGTTCCTGCCTAAAGAGCTCGAGCCAACGTGGCACTTTGCGGTGCTCAATGCATTGTGTATGGCAGGTACAAGCGGCAGCGATGATGGGGCTGGCACGAATCCGCTTACTGGGGGCGGCTCTGTACTCAACGGCTCACCCGACGGCAAGACGGCTTCCGTGACGGCCGCAGCCTCTAGCGGTGGTGGGGGTATGAGTTCGCATACGGTCCGCAATGTGACGGTTATCAATGCGGAAGTCCGTGTCGTCAAGTGCACGATCGATAACGTGTCGGTGGATTTAACGGCGAACCGTGTCGGTGCACTCGGTGCGTTACTGCTGCTGGATGCAATGGACCTGCGGGTCGGTCAAGACCATTTGCTCAAGCGAAGCCTCGTGCTCATCAAGTCGTGGTGTGTCTACGAGAGCAGTGCGTTTGCGAGCGGCATGACCAACAACAGCAGCACCAACAGTACCAGTAATGTTCTGGGGGCGAGCACGGGTGGCCTCACGACGTATGCGATCAATACTATCGTCATGTCGCTGTTCAACCAACACGTGTCGACGATCACACATCCGCTCCAGGCTTTGCTCTTGTTTCTAGACCGCATGGCCGAGTTTCCGTGGCACGAAAGTGCTCTCACGTTGTTTGGCGCCGTGCCGCTGGGCGTGCTCGCGACCAGCGGCTCGCTCGCGGTCGCCTTGGACAAGCTCGGTCAGAGACCAAATGGAAGTGGCGGACGAGGGCGGACGCAGTCGGACAGGACGGCGATGAATGACGCGGTGGGGCCGTCGATGGCTGTGCTGACGCTCGACGATGTCGAGCAGATTCGGCGCCACGTCCATGACCAGTTTGGCGGCTTGGATCCGTCGTTCTCCCAGCCGGCCTCGACTGGTACGAATGGATCCACGACTGCCTCCGGTTCTACGACCCCCGTCGTGGGCGGCGTGTCTAGTCCCTTCAAGTCGCCGTCGTTTCCGATCCGAGCGTGCAACGTTGTGGACCCACTGGACGACCAAAACAATCTGGCGCGAAGCGTCTCGCTCGAGCTGTTCCCGTCCATGAAGCGCGTGTTTACGCTCGGCCGCAATCGTCTCGCCAAGTTGCTTCTGACGGCGAAGCCCGCAACAGAAGAAGAATCCATGGACGGTTTCTTTGCGACCTGTTGGAAGACCTACGGCCGTGGCGACGGCTGGCGGCCGGACCTGCTCGTGCATCCGCGTCAAACGTGGCATCCGCGTGCCAGTAAGGAGTTGTTCGAGTACGAGCACAAGTGGCAGTCGCTGCTGCCCGAGTTTTTGATGGCACCGTCGCCGCTGGGGCCGTTTGACTATACAGCGGAGCTGGACCCATCGTACGTGCCGCATTATGGTGTTCCCCACCACCATGCGACTGCTCCTTCGCGGCACCATCACCACGGCCACCACTACTCGCACGCCCATCAGCACCAGCAAGCGCATATGAATGGTGGTGGCGGGGGACTGGGGAATGACGCGTCATCGATGAATGGCCACGGCCATATGCACCATTTCCAGGCGAGCCACAACCACAGTAGTAGCAGTCCCGGCCACTATGCGTCCCATCGACCCGTCAGCTCAGCAGGAGTCGCTCGTTCCAGTGGTGGTGGTGGATACGACGAGCGCGTGCGCGCCTCGCCGACGACAAATGCCCAAGCGTACAAGTCGTCACCGCGGCGGGCGCAGTCGCTTCCGGGCGCTGGCTCGACGGCCGCTGCCCAGTTGGTCGCGGTCGCCGCGGCCGTGTCGGCATCTTCGTCGACTGTGAATGGGAATCGGTATCCAGCGTCTGCTGGGTCAGGCGTGTACGACGTTAACTACCACGCAGCCTCGGCAAGGCCAAGCGGGTGGAATGGGAAAGGATCGAGGAGGTACGATTCCCCGACGACAGTCAAGCACGGCGCGCCACCACTCAACACGAAATGACGGAAGTGACACATGACATGGCATCACACGATCAAGTCCCGATGCTCCATAGTCGATCCAGTTCACGCAGCCGGGGAATCAACCGCTTCTTTCAACCAGGGCTCGCTTTCACCGCGCCAAGAAGTCAAGAAGTCACGGTTACAGACACTTCCACGCTCTTCCACGCTCCTACAGGACAGCCTCTTGCTCGTCGTTCGACCCAGCATGACGGCGACACCAGCCAGCTCGCAGAGACGACAGTTGCAGCTCATTAACGAAACGCGAACAGCGCCACGGTCACCACCCTCTCTCCTTTCGCCTCTGTTGTGTTCCCTTGCCCAACAGATTCCTTCTCGCTCGCTACGCAAACACACTACTGGTATCACGACGTCCTATCCGTTCCTACCACACTCTCCATCAAGCCTCAAACCCACGTGTCCTACACTGCCGTCCCCTCAGGTCCTTCATCTTCATTGTCGCTGTCTATGATCGCCAGCACGAATCCTTCCCAGTCGGTCATGCGCTCTGTCGGCAGCTCGTCATTGGCAGTCAATATCAGTGGAGAGCTCTGGACTTTTCTCAGTGGCTGCTGTGGTAGAGGTCGCGCCGCGAGCTCGTCAACGGCTTCGACCAACGAGGGCTGCTGCAGCCGCTGGCCGAACCTGCGGCACGCACATAGTAACTCCAAGGGATCACTCCGCGACGGCGTCTGCGTGCGTCCATCCCGACGGCGGTCCCGTCTCGAGAGCAGCGGCGCCGACGGCGGTCGGGGGAGTAGTGGTGCCGAGTTCGGTCGAGCCGCCATGGCAGGCGCCTCGCCTCGTCGATGGCTGTGCGGAGGAACAGCAGATGGAGGCAGCAGGAGTACTAGCGGAGGAACTGACGACCTTGTCGGTGAGAGGCCAGCTCGTGCTCGCCTTTGGTGGTAACTGCTTCCCAGAGGGTCCTTCTGCCTTGCCCGCTCGCGCAATGCTCTTAGTTTGACCGTGTCAAAATAGTATGCCTCCTGTGCGCTGGCCTCCACTGGCTTGGCGTGGGATGCGTGGTGGAGGATGCCCGCATCCATCAGTGCATTCCCAAGCCGTAGCCCCTCGCTTGCATCGTCGACTGATCCGTTCGCGACCAGCATTTCGACCAAGGCCGAGCCCGTGACGACGTCTCGCCCACGTGCCACGCCCTCGTGCCTTAGTAGAAGGCCCTGGGCCGACAACTCTACCACAAGCCGTTGGGCGAACGGCGCGGTCAGTTCTTCCTGCAGCGATTCCAGCACACTGACAACGTGGTCTGCTCGAGGCCGCAGCCGTGCTTCCTCGTGCCACGCCGCCGTAAGCAGCTCTCGCAGCGCCATGGGCAACTCGTCTCCAAGTGGTGGACGTGCACCGGCGAGTACAGTCTCAAAAACCTTCAGGCGGTTGCCGCGGGCGAGCGCATACTTTGGCTGGCTCGGATAGAGGAGGTCCCACATGGTCACAGCCAACGCATACACGTCAGCGGCTTCGCCGTAGCACGCGTGGCCGGCGTGGCCGCGTAATAACTCGGGAGCCATGTACTCGACCGTGCCCTTGATGGTCATGACATGCGACTGGGACCGTGGAGATGGCGTCCGCAGTTGGGACGATTCCATGGACACGGACGTGGGTGACGGCGTCAGGAGATCAGCCATTTCAATCGGTGGCGGCATTAGCGGGTTGTGGCGGGACTGTGTGCTACCATCCACTGACGGCTGACCAGTCGTCGGCAGACTACGGGCGTCGCCGAAGTCAGTGAGCTTGACGGTGCCGTCGGCGTCGACCAGAAAGCTCGCCGGAGTGATGTCCCTGTGGAGAAACGGCGGCGAGAAGCTGTGCAAGTAGGCCACGGCGCGGGCTGCATCCAACATCTGCAGTAACGTGACGAGGAGCTGTTGGCGCTGGGAACCATTCGAATTCGAATGTTTGCGGTGCCGCGCACGGCTCAGCGTTTCTAAATTCCCTACACACAGCTCCGTGACCATGCAGATCGTCGGTGGGCACACGCAGAGCCCGACAAAGTGGACGATATTCGGGTGGCGCAGTGCACCACATAGCGCAGCCTCGTGGGCAAACTGGGCGATGGTCTCTTCGTCGAGCTGGGGCGGCGTATACACTTTGACGGCCACGTGGACGTGGCCATGCAGCATCCCACGGTAGACCACGACGGGCGCCCGTGAGGCCGCGGTGTCACCTCGAGGCTCGTAGTCGCGGCTGTGGCGGCGTCCGCGGCCACGCGCGATCGCGTGCTTGAGGTCGAGGTAGGCAAAGTCGATCACGAACTTGCGCTGCATCTCGACGAGCACGTGGGCGCCGTTTGCAGCCGTGCACTCGAGTGCGATCACGTTCCCGCGGCGGGACGACGAGAGAGAGGCGGTGCGAGTGGAGGACGAGAGCGAGCTGCTGAGGTTTTGCTGGAGCGCGACCGCGCGGTGGCCGAGCCGGCGCCAGTGTTCTGTGTCGGCCTGGAGCACGCGCCAGATGACGAGTGGACAGAGCGAGCCCCAGCCCAGGTTGGCGTACGTGAGCAGGAAGCCCGTCTGCGGGTCGTTCTGGTAGAACCGCGCAGTGTAGGCAAAGAGCAGCGCGTAGTAGACGCAAGCGAAGAGACCAAACTCGCGTAGCGACTGCCTGCTCGCGCGCGGCGGTGGCTTGAAGACGACGTAGAAGTATAACAGCAAAAGCAGCGCACGGCTCGCCGTGTGAACCAAGTAGAACTGCTGGGGCGTCGTCGCAACCTGCTCAAGCAACGCGACGATCGGGATCGTGTACGTCGCCAGCACGAGCGTCACGGCCATGGAGGTGCGGAGAGCTTTTGGTGAGACGCTGGGCTGGAGCATGAAGACGACGACGCTGAGAAAGACGAATTGCCGCCCCGAGTAGAAGACCTCGGTTGCGAGCTTCGAGACGCTGGACGCAAACAGATTCGTGGAAAGCGCGACCGTGAAATAGAGCGTGTACACAAACGTCGCGGCCGCGAGCACGACGAGAAGCGGCTCAAATGCCGGGAGAATAACGCGACGCGCGGCTCGCTGGTCGCCGGCAAACGCGTGGCGGCGGTGGACGCGCAGGTACGCCACGAGCGCGCACGAGAGCACACACATAATGCCGTAGCCGAGCAGCAAGAAGAGGAAGAGCAGCCGAAGCCGTGCGTGGAGAAAGGAGCGGTTGATGGTAGTATCAGTGCCTTCTCCATCGTCCGTAGTCGTGATATTATCGGCGTCCATGAGTGAGGCGGACAGGAGAAAGGAGAAATAGGAGAAACCTCCTGCTTCCCGCCGAAAAGGGATAACAAAAAATGACCGCCCACGCGGTCGGAAACGCAGCCATGGCAGCATACTGGAGGGTGGCGGTTCAGTCTGCTGTAAAGCAGGAAAGAGCGAGAAAGGGGGGG
>JAADXL010000610.1:0-20909 GCA_023337755.1 Pythium aristosporum | reverse complement strand
TCGATGTCTTTCGCACGTCGCACCACAACCAACAACTATGCGGAATTCCAGGGACTGTGCACCGGCCTACATGCAGCCGTTCGGCACCAGTGGCACCCTCTCACGGTTATTGGCGACAGCGCCATGATTCTCTCTCTCATGGGTTCATGTCGAGTAGCGGGATCTTTCCCCGTGCTTCTTGTGCATCCATTCTCCCTTTCGCTCTGCTTCCCAGCAATCTCCTCAACGTACCGATAACCAGTGATGGCGACTTGCCCCTGGTCTCTTGTAGTCATCACATTCACGGTCACGATCGCAGCCTCGGCGTCAGCAGGCCACACCTGCAGGGCCACGACCGAGAGTCTCCCAAGTTCAGAACTGCCGTTTCCTCCATGCAACTCGACCGTAAATGCGTTTCCGAGCAGCACCGCCAACCGCGCCTGCGTGGACTGGGCATTCTCGGGGCTCGAGAACCCGCCATTCGTACTCACGCCCAGATACGCCGATACGGTCTGCTACCAAAGCCGCTGCATGACGGCACTGCGCGAGTTGGTAGAGACATTAATCTCTGACTGCACGATCGTGGGCGCCACTCGCAACATCAGCATCAGCAGCAATACAGCCAAGCAGCTCGTGGCCGCGTGCGAAAACGCATCGACGTAGACGCCAGTATCAACAACAATTACACCAACAACAATTTCGCCAACACCGGCGCCAACAATTCCGACCCACTTCCAAAAGCAGCACGCCGAGCCAGGGCGCTACCTCCTGTACGCGTGCATCGCGCTTGCCGTCTTGGTGGTCTTGTGGAGGCTGATCCGCTATGGAAATTGCAAGAACCTGACCAATCGACATGCCGCCAAGCGTGGTTGCCTCCACTGTCTGTCAGCCATGAGCCTATAGATTCATGGGATATAGTAATAGAATCCAGCTCAGCGTGTAGCTGCTTACGTTAGCTCCTGGGCATTCATTCGCTAGTCAAAAGTCGGCAACGTGCGAAGCCTCCATCATCCTTTTACTTGTAATAGATCAGCACATTAAACTTGAACCCGTTCTAAGATGTTGATGCAAATTTCATCGTAGACTACAATGTTATGTAATTACCGTCTGTGTATTATTATTACCGGTTTAAATCGTTTAAACCAGTGATATCTAGGTATCAGTGTAAATGAGTGGCTTCATTGAAGCCATTTGTAATGGGTGCACTCGCCACTTCTTGTCGACAGAAATGAAGGCGCATCACTTCACTTCCGAGTTGGAAGCCAATTCACCTGAAGTGATGTTCTTCGCTCTTTCTGACTTCCAAGTTCTAGATTGGACCGTCCCTCCGATCTTTAATCCGCCCCACGTCTCACATGACCATGACACACAGAAGGACTCTCTCGCGCCTGCGGCTCTGCTTTTGGATCGCACTCGTGGTCGTCGCCGTCGAAATTGCGTCTTCCGCTTTTGATAATGACGCGATGATTCACATCCGCAAGGCCGCGACCGCCTCGGCCAACACCACGATGGCCGCCGGGACCGCTAGAAGCGACTGCCCGCCTATCTCAGACCGAACGCTCTACAAGCTCTGTCTCAGTGAGACCTTCCCGCAGCTCTCAAGCGACGCGTTCGTGTTCACGAGTGACAACAAGGCCTCGCTCTGCCGCAGTTATTTCTGCGCTGCGGCGCTGGGTGACTTCGCCAGGAACGTTCGTGCCGACTGCACTTTTGTGGCCAACAAAACCAACGTCAGCGTCAACGCCACCAAGATTCAGCAGCTTGCGACTGCGTGTGGCGCCGCGGCGACTCCCAAAAACACATCGCCCACGACAACAGCGCCTACACCAGTGCCAGCACTAGCTACAACCAAGCCGACGACCAAGCAACCAGAAGAACAGGCCAGCGACGGCGACCGTACGGTCATGTTTGTGGGCATCACCGCGGGTGCGGCCGCACTGCTTGTCTGCGGGCTCATCGGCCTTGCAAATGGAGATGGCGACAAGACTGCTGGGGGCGACGCTGTTTGCTGTTCGCTGAATCTGTGCTGCAACTAGATAAGGCCACACAACGATCGCCAGGGCGACGCCGGCAGGAGGCTGGCAATGGAGCCTTACCGGAATGGTTCACCGTGAAGTTCTAGAGCCTACCTGGCGAGGGTTCACGCGTAACCCAAGGTTGCATTCACGGTCGGGTCGCGCCAACACTGCGCAAACCTACGAGCCTCGTCCGTGTGAACATTATTCTTGCCAACAAGAACATCCCGACTATATATGAGAAGATCCATCACTAACACTTTTAGGCCGTCGGTGCCATCAATACGAGTGGCACGAACACCCCTCCCATTGGCTGTTTGCTTGATCGCCCCCTGAACGTGACATCACTCCATGGGTAGCGTCTACGTCCGTAACCTCTGCAGTTCTCCACAGTTATGTGTGAGAGAGCCCGAAAACCCCGCTCTTCCCCAGGCCCCAATCTTTCCCAGGCCCCAATCCCTTGCCCAGGGAAGATTGGGTCCCCTGGTCCACAGCCAAGCCATGCAAAGGCGAAGTTGGCGTCGAAAAGGTGAGTACAGGATGATAATGCGGTGGGAACCAAGGTCTGCCGTCAATTACTGGTGGGAGCCGGCGGTGTCCTCCCTACGCATATACCGGTACGGTATTAATACTACATATACGCATATCAGCATGCAGAGTAAGATGAGGCGGCTGCATTATGACGCATCACGTTTCTCTCCCACCGTCGGTGTTTCGTCGACGCCTTCAGAGCTCCTGGCAACACGGGGAAGTCGCGTCACGCGAAAACGATGATGCAGTCAAGGTGCTCCTCCCAATCACCACTCTACCTGGTGGCCCACCTCAGTACCTGCATTACAGAATATTTAGAATCCTCTATTCTTGAATAGATCCACTCTGCTAACCGCACAACTGCCTTTGTTATTCGATAACAAATACATCAGATCAATACGTTTGTATTCAACTAGATATAAAGGGTTACCTGTGCTGTATGATCTTGAAGTTTGGTGGTTTACACAACAAAACCCACGGCCCACTCTGTTCCGCTCCGCCGCCACAGTCTCCATTAGGGAAATCTCCACCAAGCGGCGCCATCCCCCTTCTCCCTCGTCCTCTCTCCCCCCTCTCTCTCTCCCTCTAGCCACCATGGTCCAGCTCAACGTGCGCTCGCCGCTGGACGCCGCCGCTCTCGAGCGCTACCTCCACGCGTCGCTGGGCGCGCACCACGGCGCCATTGCGGCGATCGACCAGTTCCAGCACGGCCAGTCCAACCCGACGTACCGCGTGACCATGGCCGGCTCGGGCGCCTCGTGGGTGCTGCGCAAGAAGCCCCACGGCAAGATCCTGCCGTCCGCGCACGCCGTCGAGCGCGAGTACCGCGTGCTGCAGGCGCTCGCCCACACGGAGGTGCCCGTGCCGCGGCCCGTGATTCTCTGTGAGGACAACAGCGTGCTCGGCACGCCGTTCTATCTCATGGAATTCGTCGAGGGCCGCATCTTCCAGGACCCGACGCTCCCGGGCATCAAGCCGCTCTATCGGTACGCCATGTACAGCGCCATGTGCGACGCGCTCGTCAAGCTCCACGCTGTCGACTACAAGGCCGTCGGGCTCGGCGACTTTGGCAAGTCGGAGCAGTACTCGCAGCGCGTCGTCGCGCGCTGGAACAAGCAGGTCGAGGCCGGCAAGAGCGTGTTCGCAAAGCACGGTGTGGCCGAGAACCCGCAGTTGGACACGCTCCGCACGTGGCTCACGCGCAACGCCGACGCCGCCGAGAAGGAGACTGCCACGTTTGGCAATGGCGCGACGCTCGTGCACGGCGACTTCCGCATTGACAATGTCATTTTCCACCCGACCGAGCCGCGCGTGCTCGCGATTCTCGACTGGGAGCTGTGCACGATCGGCAATCCGTTTGCTGACCTCGCGACCTTTGCCTCTGCGTACCGCATGCCCAACGACAACAAGGGCATCAAGATGGTGCTCCCGGGGCTCGCTGGCTTGCCCTACAAGCTCGAGAGCGCGGGCATTCCGTCCGAGTACGAGTTCTTCATGGGCTATTGCCGTCGCGCGCGCCGCTTCCCGCTCAAGCCTGAGACCTGGAGCTTCTTCGTGGGCATTGTGCTTTACCGCTTTGCTGCCATTTGCCATGGCGTGTATGCGCGCTCGTTGCAGGGCAACGCGTCGTCGGCCCACGCCCACGACGCGAAGAAGGCCATGGACTCTGTGCTGTCCTACTCCAAGAGTCTGATCGAGAATGCCAAGAAGTCCATCGCCCCCGAGCCGGAGCTCAGCCACATCCTGCCTTTCCCGATCCGCGACCACGCGCTCGCGATCTACAAGAAGCTCTTGAAGTTCTGTGAAGAGCGCGTGTTCCCGGCCGAACACCTTCACGTGCAGCAGATCGCGGACGCGCGTGCCGCTGGCAAACATTGGCAGATCGTGCCCGAGATCATCGAGACGCTCAAGGAGGAGGCGCGTGCACTTGGCTTGTGGAACCTCTTTTTGCCCCCCGTGTCGGTGCCGCAGCTCACGGGCAGCGACCCGGCGATTAACTATGGCGGTGATTTGACCAACTTTGAGTACGGTCTCATGTGCGAGGTCATGGGACGCTCGCTGATCTTGGCGCCCGAGGTCTTCAACTGCTCGGCGCCCGACACGGGCAACATGGAGATTCTGTCTCGCTTTGCGACCGTCAAGCAGCGTCACCAGTACCTTGTACCGCTCCTTAATGGCGAGATCCGCTCGTGCTTTGCGATGACGGAGAAGCTCGTGGCGTCGTCTGATGCGACCAACATTGAGACGCAGATTGTGCGCGACGAGGCGACCAAGGAGTACGTGATCAACGGCTTGAAGACGTACATTTCCGGTGCCGGCGATCCGCGTTGCAAGCTCATCATTCTGATGGGCAAGCACGTCGACCGGATGGACCCGTCGAAGAAGGTGAGCCCGTTCCGCCAGCAGTCGATGATCCTCGTGCCCATGGACGCGCCGGGCGTCGAGCTCGTTCGCCCCATGGAAGTGTTTGGCTACGACGACGCGCCGCACGGCCACTTTGAGATGCGCTTCAAGGACGTGCGCGTGCCGTTTGACAGTGTGTTGCTCGGCGAAGGCCGCGGCTTTGAGATTGCGCAAGCGCGACTTGGACCGGGCCGCATCCACCACTGCATGCGCGCGATTGGCGCGGCCGAGCGCTGCCTCGAGCATTTGGTGCAGCGCGCCAAGACCCGCACGGCGTTCAGGCAGTTGCTGGCCGAGAACGCATTGGTTGCGTCGCAGATCGCCAAGTCGCGGTGCGAGATTGACCAGGCGCGTCTGCTCACGCTGCAGGCAGCCCACCAAATGGATCTTCACGGCAACAAGGTGGCGGCGCAGGCCATCGCGATGATCAAGGTGGTCGCTCCGACCATGGCGTTGAACGTCATTGACCGCGCGATCCAGGTCCATGGTGGCAACGGCATCGGTCAGGACTTTGTGCTCGCGTACTACTACGCCGCCATGCGCACGCTGCGTATCGCCGACGGCCCCGACGAGGTCCACATGCGCACGATCACCAAGCTCGAGCTGAGCCGCTGTCGCCTGTAAGAACCTTCTTGCAAAGGAGGGCAACGCTAGGTGAAGACAGGTCTCGATGGACAGGGACCTCGAAACGTGATGATCCAAAGATGCGTGAGGTGAGCTGCTGGATGGGATCGTTTCCTCCTTCTCATACATGGTACAAGTACATACGCCCAAGGCAGCTAGCTCTTCGGGGTATTGTGGGAACACGAAACAAACAAATGGATTGGTCTTCAAAAAGCTCAAGAGGCTGATGGTTCACTGTTATGGACAGGTGAGAGGAGACTATCGTCTAGAGACTATACCCACTCGGCCGTGACGTCCTGGAGGAACGTACGCGCCAACGTCCAGGCCTTGGTAACGTCCTGCTGCACAGCGGCGTCGCTGACGTCGCCACGGTTCACCCAGCCGTGCTTCATGCCGGGAAAGTCAATCACCTTGCTGCGCGTGGCGACGTCGGCGCTGGGTTCACTCAGGATCTTTTGCACACTGCCACCCTCTTTCAACGGTTCCGCGTCGTTCACGGCCGAGAGCAAAAGCTGCGGCACTTTGACGCGCTTGGCGAGCTCTTCGATCTGGCCTTCGCCGAAGAACAGTTTTTCGATGGCGATGGGTGGAACGACACGTTTCCCTTGATGGGTGGCCCTTCTTCAGCCGAGAGCCGCGCGCCGATCCACGAGCCCCAGCAGTACCCGTAGCACGCAATGACCTCAACCTTGGCGTCATGCTGGAGATGCGTAATCGCGTCACGGATGCGCGGCAGCAGCACCGTCTCAAAGTCCTGCTTGAGCACCCAGGGAGCCGGGTCCGAGCCTTCGATCACGTAGTCACCGTTCGTGAGGTCGACAAGCGCGACGGCATAGCCGAGTGCACCGAGTGCGTCAGCGTCCTGCTAGGTGCGGCCGCTATCGACGCCGAAAACGTCGGGAAACGCGAGCAAGCCGACCTTGGCCGTGGCCGGACCGGCGCGGTAGATCGTGGTCTTGTTGCCGACCGTGATGGTGGAGCTCACGTGGGCGGCAGTGGGGCGCGCAGGCTCCGAGTTGTCGGGACAGCAGCTCATGGGTATGGGGAAGAGATTAGCTCGTCGGGAGAAGTGCGAAAGAAGGTGAATGAAGAGGGCAGAGGAGGAAGACCCCAACTGGCGGTCGTTGGAGCCTCCTCCGTATAATTGCATTGTCATGTGCCAGGCTAGTACTGCCCACGGGATCTGCCATGCTGGCAGTGCCAGCATGTCAGGATGCGATCAGTGATGGACACACTCTAGTTTCGCTTGAAGTCTACGTAATCACTGAGCCTTTGGGTTCAATGTGCACTTCAAGTTCGCTTTAGCACGACACGTTGCTCGGTTTTGGCGTCATCCAGGTCGCTGCGGTTCACTCAGCCGCGCGTGACGCGGGGAAGTCCACCACCTGGCTGAGCGTGGCGATGCGGGCGTCCTCGCACTTGCGCAGAACAGCGACAAGATCCGTACGGCGTTCAGGCAGGTGCTGGCCGAGATCACGCTGGTCGCGTCGCAGATCGCCAAGTCGCGGTGCGAGATTGACCAGGCGCGTCGACTCACGTTGCAGACGGCCCACCAAACGGATCTTCACGGCAACAAGGTGGCGGCGCAGGCCATCGCGATGATCAAGGTGGTCGCTTCGACCATGGCGTTGAACGTCATTGACCGCGCGATCCAGGTCCATGGCAGCAACCGGATGGGATTGTTCCCTCCTCCTGATACATGGTACAAGTGCATACGCTAAGGCAGCTAGATCTTCGGGATACCGTGCGAAAACAAAACAAACAAATTGATCGGTCTCCAGAAAACTGAAGAGGCTGATGGTTCACTGTTATGGACAGGTGCAAAGAAGACTAGCGTCTAGAGACTATACCCACTCGGCCGTGACGTCCTGGAGGAACGTACGCGCCAACGCCCAGGCCTTGGTAACGTCCTGCTGCACAGCGGCGTCGCTGACGTCGCCACGGTTCACCCAGCCGTGCTTCATTTCGGGAAAGTCAATCACCTTGCTGCGCGTGGCGACGTCGGCGCTGGCTTCGCTTAGGATCTTTTGCACACTGCCGCCCTCTTTCAACGGCTCCTTGTCGTTCGCGGCCGGCAGCAAAAGCTGCGGTACCTTGATGCGCTTGGCGAGCTCTTCGATCTGGCCTTCGCCGAAGAACATGTTCTCGATGGCCCACGACGGGTGGAACGAGACGTGGCCCTTGATGTGCGGCTCTTCTTCAGCCGAGAGCCGCGCGCCGATCCACGAGCCCCAGCAGTACCCGAAGCTCGCAATCGCCTCAACTTTGGCGTCCTCCTGGAGGTGCGCGATCGCTTCACGGATGCGCGGCAGCAGCACCTTCTCAAAGTCCTGCTTCATGACCCACGGGGCGACCTCTGACAGTTCGACGGCATAGTCGCCGTTCGTGAAGTCGACAAGCGCGACAGCATAGCCGAGTGCACCAAGCGCATCGGCGTCCTGCTTGGTGCGGCCGCTATCGACGCCGAAAACGTCGGGAAACGAGAGAAAGCCGACCTTGGCCGTGGCCGGACCAGCGCGGTAGATCGTGGTGTTGCCGACCGTGATGACGGAGCTCACGTGGGCGGCAGTGGGGCGCGCAGGCTCCGAGTTGTCCGGGCAGCAGCTCATGGGTATGGGGGGAGGGGATTAGCTCGTTGGGGGAGGCGCGAAAGATGGCAAATGAGGAGCGCAGGGGACGACGCCCTCAGCGAAGTCTCCCCTCCATATCCATTCCCATGACTCATTCACACTTGATGCCTACGTAATCATTCACCACTAAGTTCGATGTGGTCTCGTTAAGTGCGGCTTACGTTCGCATTCAGGTTCAAGCAGCGGCCGTGACCTGCTGGAGGAATGCGCGAGCCAAGGCCCAGGCCTTGTCGACGCTCTGCTTGGTCTTGGCATCGCTCAGGTCGCCGCGATTCACCCACCCGTGCTTGACGTCGGGAAAGTCCACCACCTGACTGAGCGTGGCGATGCGGGCGTCCTCGCGCTCGCGCAGAATCGTTTGCACGCAGCCCCCTTCTTTCACCTCTTCGATCTCGTTCGGCCGATAGCAAAAGCTGCGGCACTTTGATCCTCTTGGCGAGCTTGGGGATGCCGTCCTCGCCCTCGAGAGTCGCCAGGACGGGTGGAAGGACACGTGGCCCTTGACAAGGGGCCCTTCTTCGGCCGAGAGCCGCGCGCCGACCCACGCGCCCCAGCAGTACCCATAGCACGCAATAGTCTCGACCTTGGCGTCTTCCTTCAGGTGCGTAATCGCGTCATGGATACGCGGCAGCAGCACTGAGGCGTAATCCTGCTTGAGCTTCCACGCAGCCATGTCCCAGCCGTCGTACATGTATTCGCCGTCGGCCAAGTCCACGAAAGCGACTGCATAGCCGAGCTCGCCGAGCGCGTCGGCGTCCTGCTTGGTGCGGCCACTGTCAAGACCAAAGATGTCGGGGAACGCGAGCAATCCGACCCGCGCGGTCGCTGGGCCGGCGCGGTAGATCGCGGTGTTATTGCCCACCTTGATGATCGTGCTCATGTGCGCGGCCGCCGCACGCGCGGGCTCCATGTCGTCTGGGCAGCAGCTCATTCGTAGCTATTGGTGCGAGGGACGCTGGCGTTGCTGGATGTTCGAAGAAGGGAGTGGAGTGTGAAAGTCTCCTGTAGCTCATCATCTCTCAGTGAGAGATGATGAGCTCCACGGGGGCAATCCGGCTAAGTACGATTGGATGCGCCGAGAGAGATGCGTACAGGGATTACTGAAGTACTGCCATGAGTGGGTGTCACGGGCAAATGAATTTTCAGAGCGCATCCATTACATGTGCATCCCAGGGTCGTCCACACGCCCGGCAAAAAGTCCATCGCTGCAGTTTCCATGCATACATTGACACCTGGGGGCTTCCAGTCTGATCCGACCGTGCGTGAGTTGGCAAGAGCTGGCCGTTTTGCGAGGGTGAGGCCTCGATGATGGTCTTGTGGGATTGAGCCGTTCTGCTGGCGTGCAAACTGGTCTTCGTCTTTTGGCGGCCAACACTTTCACTTGAGTCATAGAGAAGAGGAAGCTGGGCGAGGTCGGAGCGCTGTGGGGCTGGCTTTCCAAGTGCGTAGGTATTGATGGACTGCTTCGGCACGTCAGGATGAAAGCTATCACCGTGTGGATCCGGACGCGACACAACCGACGCCACGGTCCCCACAGATCGCGGTGCTTCACACCAGCCACTCGCTGTGCCATGACATGCTCTGAATAGCGAGTGCTGTCCAGCATTCCTCGTGGGGAGTTTGACTCGCCGAATGGCTGGGCGATGTGGCCCCTCCGCTCTGGAGACCCAAGGACCTGGTCAGAGCCTCTAGAGACCGAAGACCTGGCCAGAGCCTCTAGGGTCTCGAGAGGCTCTTGGAGAGCGGATGAGCAAGACTCATAATTGGGATTTCCGACAGGCGCTGCAAGGACAGACGGGGTCGAGTGAGTGGTGGGGGGAGGGCCTGTCGCAGTCAGTAGTGTAGCCATGATGAAAAAATTGAATAACCTCAAAACTCGCAACGTGACGAAAACACCTTAGTGAGAAAGGGGGTTCTCGGAATACATAGTAATACATAACGCCCCCCTTTCTGCTTGTCGCATAAAACCTCGATATTATCCACCAACTGGCGGACATCCTGAAAAAAGAAACAGTGTTCTGAAACCCACTCCAACAAAACAGCGAGATAAAAAAACGAAGAGAGAACGTTGGGTGGCCAACATTCCCAACAACCAAACCAACGGACTCACAACGGAAACTGGCCAACAACGTCAGTTCCGGTTCCCATCGTTGGGAGCTTTCCAACAATCCCAAAGACCCTGGAAGGTCAGCGAGCGTACCCAATCGCCAACCGCCGCGCCGCCGACCAAGCGCTTCCCTCGCCTTCCTACGCGCACGACCCGCGTCCTCTACGTCTGTAGAGACACCTCCATTCGCTCCACGACGACACGACCGATCGAGCGCGATTTCGGGCCATCGAGAAATCCCCACCCATGTTTCTTCTGCGACCGCAACATGCCGACCGCTGCCGCGACCAGACGCGCGCGCTATGCGGCGTGAAGCTGGACGGACGCGAGTGGAGGTACGTGGCCGAAGGCGGTGCCAACGTGCTGTTTCGCCACCACCCACCAGCGGCTGAAGTTGGCGCCGCCAAGTCGGAGTTTTACGGCAAGTTGTTGCGCGTGAAAAAGTGCGATGCCGTCGACGATGCGACTGCCAAGAAGCTCCGCCGGAAGCGCAGCAAGTCGCGGTCGCTGCACAGCTCCCTCGCGCGCAGCGGCAGTCTGGGCGGCAGCGATTCCGAAGACGTGATTCTGCCCGCGGCGCCGTACCCTGCGCACTACCCGCACCCCACCAAAGTGGTCGAGTACGCGACCAAGGACGTGCTCCCGTATTTGGAGCAGCAAGTGCGCGGCAACGTGTACGAGCAAGTGGCAGAGCTGCTGCCGGTCGACAAACGCTTTCTAGTGGAGCTCAATGAGCAGCTCCTGACGCTCGACTCTCGTCCCGAGCATCGCCGCCAGAGCCAGATTGACGTGGCGCTGCAGTCGGTCATGGTGCTTCCGGATGTGACGCTGCCACCGCCGGACGAAGACCCGTTGCTCTACTTTGACGAGACAATCGACTCGGAAGAAGGCAGCGAGAGCGGCGGCAGCTCCGACAAGAACCCGGCCGAGCACGACACGCTGCTGGTGACGGGCGAATCCAGTACGGACCAGACGGCCGACGAGGAGCTGTTCGACGCGCTCGTGGACGACTTGGAGGACGAGATCAAGGCGACGGACGCGGCCTTTCCAACCAGCGGCAGTCTCAGCCCGAGCAGCGCCAGCACGGTCACGTCCGGTGATGCCGACGTCGAGCCGGACGGGGACGAACATGATGTCGATGTGGATGATGAAATTGACGCGGCATCAATGCCGTCGGCCCAGCGCCGCCGCCGCCGCATGCTCAGCGGCAACTGCAACATTTTTGACTGCTGCTTTCGCAACATTTGCGTCGAGATCAAGCCGAAGATTGGGTTCAAGCCCAGGGGAAAGCTGGTCGCCGACGTGCGCAAGCGCATGTGTCGCTTCTGTATGCACCAGCACTACAAGCGCGCGACGGGCAAGGTCGAAGAGATCAGCGAGTACTGTCCACTGGATCTCTTTTCGCGGGACGCCGACCGGATCCGACGGGCGTTGCGCGCATTGCAGCGCACGCCGCAGAACAATTTCAAGGTGTTTGTGCGCTCGAACAACGACGACGTGGTCGACGTTATCACGGGGCTCGGCACGGACGCGCTCCCGAAGGGCGTCGCCGCACAGACCAAGCACTCGTGCCGACGGAAGCGCATGGGGTTTCGCCACTCGTGCCAGTCGATCGGCACCGAGAACGAGCTCCATGTGCAGCAAGACGAGAACGACCATCTGCTGCCGGACGTCGTGGAGCTGCTCACGGATGTGCTTCTCAATCTCAACATTCTCGAAGATCTCAAGCAGATCCAGCTACTGGACCACGTCGGCGTCGACGGCATGTGGCATATCCAGAAGCTCATCAAATGGGTTCAGCCGTTTGCCGACGGAGACCAGCAGCTCACATTACGCGCGCTCGTCGATAGGGTGCGTGACTCGCTTCCAGTGGACACGCCACAACACGAGAGCGAGCAAGGGTCGCTCTCACGCTGCGTCGCGTACTTGGAGGTCGCGCTGGACGAAGTGCCGGACATGGGCCTCCACGACAACCTCTCGTGGGCAGCCATGACGCTGGGCCGGCTAGAGTCATTCTACGAACAGCTTCTCCAGCGGTTCCAGGTCGCGACCACGCTCAAGGACTGCTCGCTGCTGCTCTGTCTGCGGCGTGCGGTGGACGGTGATGAGGCGGCCACTCTACCTGCCGTCCCGCCCGTGCACCACCACCCAGTGTGTCCAACCAAGTCATCTCCATCACTACTACTCCCAGCGAGCCTCGTGGGCTCCCGCCAGACCTTTGACCACTTGCGCGATTACGAGCACCGAGTGGAGTTCCGCGACATGGTGTTCAACTGCGTGGTCGCGATCGTCGACCTGGACGTCAAGTCGCACAAGTCGGTCGACGACTACCACCGCCTGGACGACAAGATCGTGCAGCACTATGTACGCACGTTTGGCGACAAGCTCCAGTATGATACCTGCTGCGAATAAGATTAGAAGACGAAACTGGGTCTGTATTGTCATGATACACTTTTCAAATGGGCTTGCTCTTCTTGGGCTTGCGGGTTGGTAAGGTCGCTTGCAGTTGCTGCTGCTGCTGCTCGCGCACGCGCGCAGCCTCGCGCCGCAACACAGCCACGCGTTCGGGGTCTGTACGCCAATCCATTGTTGTGGTTAGCGAGATCATTCTTATCCCAACGGATATGGAAGACCCCTTGCGCATGTTCCACGCACCGTTGGCTTCGCGCAGCGTTCGCTGGACGTGCGCGCGAGTGGCGTATGTGGTGTACTTGCCATAGAGAAAAAAGGCGAGCGCACCGAGCCCGAGGATGCGCCAGCCGTGGGTCTCCAGCAGCTCCTGGAAATAGCGCCACGCCGACTCGATCCCATGGGGCGTCGCCATTTTGGAACGCTGGGGTCAGTGCGGATGGTTCAAGTGTACCCGCTTCCGGATTTTCATACCCCACGGGGTACAGGGTACATTTACCTCTAATGTGGCATACTGTACCTGTCTTCTTCGGTAGTAATACCTGCGATCCGAGATCTTTTCCAAGACCGCATGCCCGATCCTGAAGCGACACCTGGCGCCAGCCCCATCAGAGCCGTTGAATGGAAGGAGGGGGTCATTTTCCTTCTAGGGTATTCAAAGTAGAAGGACTCCAAGTGGCGTGCGTGGAGGCACGAGAGAGAAGAAGCTTCCCACCGACATTCAGCTCCTGACCCCCCACTTCCCATTAAGCACCATGGCCGCCGCGTTCGTGGTCGTGATCGTGGTCGTGACGCTCGTGACGCTCGGCGTCGGGCTGCTCGGCGCCTCCCGCACTCGTAAAGATCGCCCATCGCTCAAGAGCTACGAGCAGCAGGCCAATACGGGCGTCACCATGGGATTGGACAGCTCGAGCGCACGCCCGATAGATTCTAAAACGGACGCAGCCAAGAAAGAAACGGGATCCGCGGTGGAGGACCCGGACAAGTCCCACGTGCGTGCGGGTGCCTCCGCATTTGGCAATGGCGCGGAGGGAGCTTCTAAACCCTCGCTCGTGAAGCGAGTGTGCTGGATGCTGTGGCAGCTCACGGGCATTCCGCTTTTGACTGGCTTCACCACGGGCCACCACGCCGACAAGACGGACAGCATGGGCAACACGGCAGCACCGACGCGCGGTGCGACGCTGCTGAGCCAATCCACGACCTCAAAGCCCGCCGCCATTCTCCAGTCAAGCGCCGAAGTCGATACGTTGCGAGACAGCAAGGCACCGGTCGAAGTGGACGCCACCGAACAGGAGATGTGGAGCGACGACGAGCACGACCGGTCTGGTCTCGCGTCCTCGGAGGAAGAAGATGAAGACCAACAGAACGAAGACGAACGCGAGGAAGACGCTTGCTCTCCTGCTCTCCAGGCCGCGCCCCTGCTGCTTGATGGCCTTCAGTTTTACGCGGCCGTCGCCAGCGTCTCGTTAGCGACCGTCAACCACGCCGTCGACATTGCGCTCTTTCGCGCCACGACGATCGTGCTGCACGAGCGACGGAAAGCCCACGAAGACGCGGCGATCCGCGCGATCGAGACGCTGTATCCGGACATCATGTGTCTGCCGCCCGACGCCGACGTGTGCTATGCAGGGCCCATGGTGGTCAAGTCCATCGCCACGACGGCAACGACGCGGAGCGCCGCCATCTCCCCAACGGCGACGAGCCAGTTAGAAACGCATTTCTTAAAGGCCGCATGAACGACAGCGCGACGATCGCACTTGAATTTCTACCGTTTCTAAAGGCGCTCCATTTTGCAGCACAGTTTCTTCTATGGTTTCGCCAGAACGTTCCGGCTTTCTCAGGAGCTGTTCCGTAGCATACCCTCTCCAACTGAAACCCATTCTGATATATCTGATTGAAGAGGTATTTCTGTGCCCTCTTTGCTGTATTGAGTCCTCACTGAGAGAGGCGCCCTTCATTGACAACATTAGGGAATGCTGTTGGGGGGGGATGCTTGGTGGGGTTGGCATCGCGATTCTGTTTCTGCGCCAGAACCAGAGCAAGCGGTGGCCAGCAGCACACGGATTTGGATGCGAAACAACTCGTACTGCATACTACAGCACCCTCCTACTGTTCTTCAGGAGAACCTCGCTGAGTATCTAGCACATTCCTCACGAATGCCCCCACCCTCTCTTGTCTTGTCTTCACCCCAACCACGACGAGCGACGGCACTACGACTGAAAAAGCCCCCCTGAAAGTCTTCAATAACTCAGCCGAGTTGAACCCACAGTGCCTTGGGTACACTTAGGTGAGCATTGGGTACGCCGACACTATTTAACCCAAGCTCTCAAACGCAAATCAACTCCTCTCAACTCGACGACAAGTGACATTCTCCAGTCGACCAAGCCTCGCTGAGCTCGCCACGCCCATACAACGCCAATGGTGCGGCGCCAACTCCTCGCGCTCACCCTTGCGGTCTTGACATTCTACGCTTCCACGGCAGCCACAAGCGTTGCCTCCGCATGCCCACGTAGTCTCGATACCTCGCTGTTGAGCGGGCCGTGCAGTAGACACGTGGACCGCCTGGTCACTGCGTCTCGGGTGACCATCGAGTCCACCAGTGTCCAGGACGTTTGCTTCGACTCTCTACGCGCGCTTGGCGCAACGACAACGTCGATCCCGTGCATGTTCATTGTGGGCCAAGGAACCGCGACTGGCCATGGCCCCATGCGCCGGCTTCGCAGCGACTTCAAGGGCAAGCTCAATTGCACGTTTGATATGGTGGCGGCGCTGAATCAGTCAAATCCGACGCAGACCTTTATCATGGACTGCAAGGAAAATCCCGGACTGTACGACTATTCGTGGCTCTGGGGGATACTTGGATTTTTCGGCGGTCAACTCGTTGTGTGGTGTCTCCGCGATGTCATCGTGTGGGTAATCAAGGAGTCCATTCTCCTGGGTCTCTATGTTGTCCTTGCGCGTGATCGAGAAATCTAAGGCGCTCCCCAACGCCGAGTACGCACTGGTTTTGTCCCCTCCGCCAAACACTCGCACCGGAGGTGCAGTCGGCCACTTGGCAAATAAAATGACCACACATACATCAAGGTAACGTTACCTTGAGAATTGGGGAAGCATTTTCGTGTTGTGGTGCAGGCTGTCGTGCGGCTCGCCCACGACCGCACCCATCGGACTTTAGCCTTGGTCCGTTTGTCCTCTGGGGTTTCTTTTGGCTCTTCACAATCGTTGTCGACATGATCAAGAACTGGTGTGCGCAACTTGCCGAACGTGAACTCGATCGCGATGAAGCTCCGCAGTTTTATTTCGGCACCTACCTGCAACTCATGAGGACAGAACGCATGCGTCCAGCGGTGCGGCTTGCACTGAGTTCGGCTGTGCAGGGGATGAACGGCGCGTCGATGCTGAGGTCATTGGGCATCTCCTTGACCTCGTCGTCACCAATTCAACTCGATGATTGTAGGTTCTCTTAGCTTCGCCCAGTTCTAGGTTTGAGCGGTTAATGCGACCATCCATCCATCGACCATCAATCCATCAATCGAGCCATCGACCATCCAGCATTTATTCACTCAGGAGTATTTTTCATCGGACTCGACCTCGACTATAGGAGAGGCCACTTGGACATCATTATTCAACTGGCCAAGCTTCGCGCACGCTGCGCCCACTCAAGAACCGACTCCAATGGTGCTACGCCAACTCCTCGTGGGCCTCGCTTGTGGCGCTGACACTCCAAGCATCCACGGCAGCCACAAGCATCGTCCCTTCCTGTCCCCGCAGTCTCGAGACAGTGCTGGCAAGTGAGCCGTGCACTGGCCGCATGGAGCGCCTGCTCACGGCGTCTCGCATGATTGTCGAGTCCACCAGTGTCCAAGACGTCTGCCTCGACTCACTTCGCGCGCTTGTGGCAACGTCCCCGTCGATTCCGTGCGTGGCCAATGTGAACCCACCTACTGTGAGCGGTCACTCTCATATGCGCCGGCTTCTCAGCGACTTGAAGGGCAAGCATAACTGCACTGTGGACATGGTGGCGCCGCTGAATCAGTCGAATCCGACACAAAACTTTATCATCGACTGCAAGGAAATCACGGACCCGGATGACCGCGATTGGATCTGGTTGCTGGTCGCCCTAAGTGTCCCTGTTTTGGTTGCGTGCGGACTGTCTGGAGTCATGAAGATGAAGGACTGGCATGCCAAGCGTGCCCGACGTGCGATCGACCGGATCGATGAAGAACCCAAGCGACTGGCTTTCAAACTTGTCAACAAGGCGTGAAGATAGAGCATGGAGTGAGGAGGTACGAACGAATCACTACACCATCTCCACACCCCTCCTCCTCCAAGAGACACCCGTCGTTGCAACGCTACAGTAGCAGGCGGCTACGCTTCATGCTTAGAGAAATTTGGCTTGGAAATCAATACATTAGTGGACACGAGCTCATGCCTTTATACTTCGCGGGCTGACTTTGGCTGAGAAGCGAGTGCCCACCGGATGGCCTTTCAAACGTTTCGGCGAGTCGTCAGCACCAGCGACCGCGAGACCAACCAGCGTGAGGACACAACCGCAAATGCCCAGCGCCGACCAGAGCCACGTGTGATGGCTGTGCAGATGCGTGGCCTCTTCGCATTCCACGATGAAGCTTTGGCTCGGCTCGGGCGAAGCGGCCATCTCGAACTTGCACTTGAGGTCGGCCTCGGACGGCCGGCGTAGCTGGTGAGGCTGTGGTGTGAGACTGGCGGCGCACGGCAGGGACGGTGCCGATAGCAGTAGTAGGCGAAGCGCGCTGGCGCAGAGGTCGTCGCCATTCGAAGTTGGATGGATAATCGTGCGTGGCGCCATCACGAGATGCAGTCTGTGCACGCTGCACGCCGGACTCACGAGCACGGTCTCGAGGCCAAGAGGACACACCGAGACGTCGCTCTCTGCGGCCAACACACCTGCGAAGACCAGCGCCGCAAGCGTGAGGACGACGAAGGGATGGCGCGCCATTGGCCCCATCGAGAGGGCGCTCATGAAGGGACTGGGACGACGGCACAGTGGGAAGTGAGACGATGGGGAGAAAAATAGATGATTGCGGCTTGAACCCACCACTTTTATGGCTTCTGCGAAATTTGGGATCATTTTGACAGGCTGAAATGGCTTTTATGAGTCGATATCAATGTCATTCCGCCTCACTGATTGTTTGTGCGGCAAATATTCGCTATTAGCATGTTGAATCAGTGATCGAAATGGATATTATGCAGATCGTTGGAGCAGTTCCAGGTGCCACCAGAGATTCTTCCGGCTTCAATATTTTCCAAAGGGGACTTCTCCACAGAACTACAGTACGGTATGTCACAGTGCTAGAGTAGCAGAAGAGAAGTTCACAAAATGTAAATCAGTTGAACCCCCCCCAGTACGGTATGTCGCACCAGTGATCTGTGACGTGTGCAGCAACACCAGAGATCTCAGCAACGATGTTGGGGTAAATAGTGGATCTGCCTCCTTGAGCGTCATGCTCAAGCTGGGCAGCACTGCATCCGCCCACCCACGGGCGCGAACACAACAGCGTGGGTTTCTCGATCTTGTGCCAGTCGTGCATGGCAAATGAGGGTGGAAAAATATAGATGATACTTCGCATTCCGTACACAAGAGGTTCGGTTCATGCTGGTCTGAAGCTGCAATCTTTTGGGAGCCATGGATGCACAAGTGGTGACGGCGAACTGACAGTGCGAGCCGTCGGAAGTCAAATCACACAAGTGGTTCGTCACCACGTTGCGACTAGCCAAGCAAGTGGATCACAGAGATGGCCAAGACAGGCTTACGACATCGCCGCTGCAGTATCGCTGTTGTTGCTTGCATTTTCGCGACGATGGATTTGACACTCGTCATACGTCAAGCTCGTCCCGGCAAATACAGCGCAAATCGTGTCGCGAGATGTTCCTGTTGCTAGCTATGGCGATCGAAAAGTCTTCGCATACACGTCACATCAGAGCAACTGAAGTGATACAATATTGTACCACTTCAGTTGCTCTCTGTTGGAGATCTACTCGCGCTGGGGCGTGGTTTGAGTCTCACTATCAAATCTGCCCTCCCTCACAAACGCTACTTGCCTCACCTCCCTAATAATTCAACCCTTCGACAATGCCCCATCAACACCACCTCCTCTTGGTGGTTTTCTGCTTGGTGCTTGCGATGGCAACAGCTACGGCACGAGCGGCCTCAGTCACGTGTTCGACTGATCTCAATCATCTGCTCGCGAGCCAGCACTGCATGTCGCGCCACAGTCTCCCGTCCGTCACGACCGATCCGTGCAGGCTCCGGATTCGTAAGCTGCTCACGACCAAGACGAAGCTGCCTTGCACGACAGCCATTGAACGTATTGGAGCGGATGGCATCCCGATGCCTCCGACGGACGCTCGCTGCGCCGACTCGTGGCGTCGGGCTACAGTTACCGCTACCCGACCAACTACGGCACCACGTCCTCATGCTCGTTTGTCTCGCCACCGCCTGCTTTTAACGAGACGAACTGGAACGACAAATTTGAAATCTCGTGCACGCCCGAGTACACGTCGTCGTGGTCGTGGTCGTGGTTGGTGTGGCTGCTCGTGGCGACTTGCGGCTTCTTGCTGATCATCTTATGCTGCTACAAGTGCCGTGGGCGGCTCGACGAGCGCCAACGCCAGGAGTTGATCGAGGCAGGCGCGGCGCCGCGGCGGGTCAATGCTGGCGCTGTGCCCGTGTACGACGACCGCCAGTGCAGGGAGTTGATCGAAGCCGGTGTAGCGCCGAGGCCAACATTCTACGTGTGATCTCGGCACTCCCTTCTTCTCCGACCCTGTTCGGTGCATTGTACTCGCCCCTCGGCCAAGAATCCTTATAAGTTATAGGAAATCTACAACTGGGCGCTTCCTTTCTTGGGTCGAGCGTTTTGTTTGGGTAAATACGTCAGTGATCTGATTTTTACATTGAGGCACCCATTATCAGAGACACAAACAGTACACGAGTGACGTTTTTGGGTTCACTTGAACTTCTGAGATAAGCAGGACCCATCCAATCACAAGGTTCGGCCACCACACACCGAAGCGAGCGAATGGAATCCAGTCCCCTTGTTCTCATTTCGCAATCAACCACCACGCACACATCCGCCAAAACTCCAGTGCCAAGCGCGGCTCTCTCCAAATGGCTCGCTTTCTCTGTCTTGTCCCCACGCTCGCGCTGGGCATCATCATCAGCCAAGTCTCCGTCAGTGCCTCTGTCCAGTCGTGCCCGCGCAGTCTCACGTCCGTGCTCGAGACACCACCATGCACTGGACACCGACTGCAGCTTGCGACGACGTCGCGCACGGTTACGGCGCCGACGGAAGATGTGAACGCGAATGTCTGCGTCGACACACTTCGTAGATTGTTCACCACGGCAGCATCGCTCCCCTGCTCTACCATTCTCACACCGCTCTCGCCGGAGCGACGCCTCGGGACGTATATCTACGTCGATAACTCTGGTCCGTTCGAAGGCAAGCTCAGGTGCAAGTTTGACTCGGCGGCGCCGCTGAACGTGACAAACTTGACCCAAGAGTTCATCCTCGAGTGCAGCGAGATCAAGAAGCCGTACGACTACACGTGGCTGTACTGGGTCCTGGGCATCTTGGGCGGCGCGGTCGTGGTGTTCTTGCTGTTGACGGCTTCGTCGTCGTTCAGCAACTGGCGCACTGAGCGTCGCAGGCAAGCACGATACGAAGCTGAAATGGCTGAGGCGAGGCTAAACAACCCCCGCCCTGCACCCTTGCTCGACGACCACCAACGCCAGGCATTGATCGAAGCAGGAGCCGCGCCGCGGCTGAACGCTAGTTGATCTGCGCAAACAGAATGCAGGTGGACCTGAGATTGTAGAGGAATCAATCAAAAGACTCGCCCACAAAATACAGTAAGTTGTGTATTCTACTTGCAGTACGGTCATCATCCGCACGGACTACCATGCCATCACGGCATCCATCATCTGGTCAGCAGCAACGTCATTGGCCCATCCGTCCACTACCAACAACCAAGCGGAATACGTCGGCGCGCTCGAGGGCCTACGAGCAGCTCACAAGCACCAGTGGCTCCCACTGGAACTCGTCGGCGATAGCCAACTCATCCTTCGACAACTTATGAAGTACAGCGAGCCGCGCAACGGCCGACTTACGGCCCTATACGCTGAAGCCAGACGACTAGCTGATCGACTGGGGATCCAAAAGTGGCACCACC